>JANTNT010167351.1:0-10021 GCA_024752375.1 Entacmaea quadricolor
TAACAATACATAAAGACTCAAAGAAACACCTGTACGATTAATAAAGAATTTATAATATATTTTTTCTACAGATTTACTTTTGACAACAATACGTTTCGTGGTTGAAATAAATTAAATTATGTATTGTAATGATATGAATATGTGGATCACGTGGCACTATGAAATACAAGAGTAGAAATAATGGAAAGTTACATTGCTTAGAAAGGAGGTTATTCCGAGCAAAAGACCTTTAGAAATAAATTCGGAGAAAATTAATCTCTGATCTCACTCACCTGGAATAACCTCCTTTCCAAGCACTATAGCTTTCCATTATTTCTACTCTTTAAATTATGTATTGATCACGTGACAGTTATTTTAAACTTTATCTATTGGTGCTATTTTTGGCATTGACTTTACAATATATAAATGCCTGATAACAAGATAAATAAATATATGTATGTGTGTGTGTGTGTGTGTGTGTATTGTGATACATGCAGGTTGGCAGCCGGCTCGTACGGGACGTCAAACTGTCTGTATCAATATTTATTATATGGCGCGCAGGTTTTCGGCAAAATGTTGTGATATGATTGGCTGCTGCCAGGTCTGTATTTTTTCATCCGATCTCACTGCAAAGGTACGGACCAGTCTCGTCAATCTTTTCATGGTTTGTTTCATTGGTTGTCAACGTGTAGTTATGTGATTTGGTATTGTTTCATTTTTTACCTTCTTCCAGTCTTTTTTGTTTTTCAGTACCGCTACGAAACCCGGATTCCGGACTGACCTTTCCGATTGTTTACAACTAGAAATTTTTCTCTTTTTTAACACGGAACACAATAAGACAGTTTTTGCTTGGCAAACGTACGGTACCGTGACTCTTAAATGTCTTCTACGTTACACCATTCAAAAAGAGCGAGAAAACAGACATGATGCAATCACAATGCTTGGATACTGAAGCCATTTAATAGTCACGGTACCGTACGATTCCCGGTCACTCGTACAAAAACTTCTTTATTCACCGGTCGTGGTTCGTATATCAGTTCAGTGGAGACCCCGAGTTTTCTCAATACTGACCTCCCAGGCAGCCGGTAAAACTGTCTTTATTGAGCATAATTTGTTGATTACCTTTTTCTTCGTCCATTTCAGCAGTATTATTATTGACTTCTACAAGCACTTCTACAGTTCCAACGGCACCTTTACTAAGAATTTCTTGTACCTCATTATCATCAGCATCAGCTGCTGTCTTCTCGTCTTGTTTTGTATTGGTACTCATTCCATTAGGTATTCCTTTGACACCAAGTATTTTACTGGGAGATGAGTCTATGTGGATTTCAGGAGGTGTGCTTGCCTTAGTTGTTTCTAAAAAGGAGAATGATGATCAAAGCAGTGTTAGGAACCAGTCAGTTTTATTTGGTCTTATATCAGGTAGCATGGGTGGTCTAAGCCGCAAAGGCGTCGTCCTCTCACCAATGTAAGGCTTTGGCGCAAGGGGTCCGTGATTCGAGCGCCGCGTGCGTAGTCTAATATGTGAGTTGAGCTGGTTTGATGTGCTATTTTTTCCTGTGCTACGAGGGTTTTTCTCCGATTTTCCTCCCTCCATAAAAATCAACATGTGAGTTGAGCATTGTGTGTACAAAATAATGAATGTAGTGGTAGTGAGTGTGGAGGATGCAGGCCCACATCAGCTGATATAGTTGCCAGAATAATCAGCCTGCTTGAACAAATAAATAATTATTACGCAGGCAATGATTTTTGTTTTTGCAAAACAATGCATCAATATGTACATTTTTGTAGGTTTTCCAATGTTCCACGCTTTATTACAAGTTGGCTAACATGCATGTGATCATCGAATAAACTAGTAATCCTATCGAAAAGGAGACAAGGTATAAAGAAACAGATTTAAGGTTTTTAGATAGTTTGACATATTTAAAATACGTATTTAAACTTATTTAAAATCCTTTATGTTCAGTTAGACTTGTAGAACAGTCATGCACGTGATCAGACAAAGATTGATGGTGTTGAACAGCTAGGGTCCCTTCCATCATTGTAATTACTTCTGGTTGACAAGATATGATGTTCAGCAGGTGTTTGAATTCTCTATGACATTGTAATGATATTCACAAAAAGACCGACAAGAAATTAAATGTCTGGCTAACAACGCCGCTTCCAGTAATAATAAAATAATCTTCAATATGTTCTTTAGAGATGTCGTTAATATCATATCCCGAAATAAGAGAACCTTACTATGAAAAGAGTTAGAACTCTACTCTAAACCCAATTGTTCGATGACATACGATACGCTAATCGTCAGCAATACGAATTGTCTCGGTGCTGCATGAGGATTTTCTTGGAGATAACTGACTGAAATATCGTACTAAGATACGATTTTTTTACTGAATACTGAACTTATTATTTATTTTTGTTGTTTTTTCCTCTAATTTTGGTGGTTTATGCTAGATATTAAACGATATAAAATACGCTTTGAAGTAATACAATACTGTAATGTAATACCGCAATAAGAAAGACACTTACAATATACTACAAAATCGAAGGACTTTACCTCAAAAGAATCCATTTTACATAGCTTGCTATCTTGCTAAACAAAACCCGGTATAAAAAGTCCTGTTATTGAAGGTTGATCAATTTCACCCGTGGCGCATTAATACAAGTGCAAATAGATTTTTAAAATTGACAGTTGACATAGCAACGGCACAAGTTATTAAAACTATCTGAATAGTAATTTAGAAATACTAAATGATTATTTTCAGGTTTATGATAAATAGCCACTCTCGGCGGATCAGTTATAATTTTAGCTCCTAAATTTTCTGAGCAAATCTGTTTTTATTAATATGAAATTTTGAAAGATATTTTGTGGTAGTTGACGTAGATTGGTTGATCTGATCGATTACACGGATCAGGTTATAATAATTGTAATACGGATAATAAACAGATGAAGCCGGGTAATACCATCATACCATGAAATACTAGCCAAGAAATTCAATCTCACTGCATGGAGCGATTTTAATTTATTAAAATAACGTGTAATTTTTCGACAAAATATTTAATTACTTTTTGAGATGGGAACGAAAATGCGTCTTTATTTTATAATGAACACAGTAAATGTCATTTTGTAAAGGTAAAAGTAGGGAGGTGGGAGGTGGTAAAAGACACCAGCAGCGAATGGTTCCTGCTTTAAAGAAAAATTACCGGTTCGGTTCAGTTTTAAAAGGGCCATGTTTACACAAGTATAACAGTCTTTATAGCATTAAACAGTCTGTCATTTATATCAAACATTCAATAATACGCATAGCAACAAATAATTATCGCATAGTACAATGTAAAACCAAAACAATTACACAAACAAAGTTGTTGTTGTTGTTGTTGTTGTTATTAGTATTAGTATTAGTATTAAGATGAAGAACTGAAAGGAGAAACAGTTTCCAATTTAACATAAAAAGAAAAAACACTAAATTAATTTCAAACAAACATCAAACAAAAATGATAAAATATTATAGAGAAACAAAGGCCACTCAAAGACAAATGAAATTAATAGTTTAATCATTAGGTACTTACCGACATTTTCTGGCATTTCCGTAGCGAGTGGTTTATCTGGATCATGTTTAGATATCAGAGCACTACATATTTTATGTCCTCTTTGCTGTGCGTACATAAGAGGCGACGTGCCATTCTTGTCTAGACATTCTTTATCTGCGCCTGCGCGCAGTAGTGCTACGGCACAGTGTGACTGCCCAGTAGCCGCCGCCCAATGCAAAGGAGTTCTGAGTTAGAAACGCAAAAAAGAAATTAAAGCCCTTGAATCGGAATAAGAGAATGTTTTACCTCTTAATAGTAGTCCATAATGCCACCTTGAGAAGGTGCAGAATGAAAAAATCAAAACTCAAATATTGCCACAATATAGCCTTAGTGACGTATAACTGTTGTGTGAGTTTTATTTCGATCGGAGTAATTTAGGATAACTGCATGGAAAACCATTTTTTGTGATAATTTCTGGTTTCTTAATATCTCCACTGATACATCGATATTCGAATAAATTACTGGGTCAAAGAGCAATGCTCTATCTTTACTTTTATCAAATAAAATACTTTTGGTGCACTCCAAAATATGACTTGTTATTGCCACAGGAAATCTACAAAAGATGCGAAAATGGGGGGGGAGGATGGCAAAAGGGGGTTGACTAGTCACTCTCTTCACAACCCCTGGATCGACGCCTGCCTACAGGGGCTAGCTAGCGACCCGAACCTTTGGATCCAAAGCGGTGAAAGATGATTCTTTAGAAGCGTACATCACCTATGCCACCCTTTGACTACAGCTTTTTTTGACCTAATCAATTCTATAGACCTAGCATATTCTTATTAGGCGTTATCATGGAAATGCCCACTGTTCTAAAACACCAGAGGTTCAAGTTAGATGAGACGATGAATCGCAAACAGAAGTGAGCTCGTTCCAGCAAGCAAGGAAAGGGGTAACTTACAAAACATGAAAGTCTTCCGCCATTTTTGCCTCCTTTTCTTTTTAATTTTAATTTTTACTTATTTTTTTGTTTTTGTTTTTGTTTTGTTTGTTTGTTTTGAGTGGATGAGGGCACCATTAAGCCCCATGAAAGCTTAAATCCACATACCTCGAAGAAGAGAGTGTAATGCAAAGGTTTCACGGTCGATAAGTCCGAATTGTTTCGTTTTTGATAGAGAAAGATTTTTGAGGATTTTATTGCTCTTGGAGCTTTATGGAAGGAGTTTAAATACCTGCTGGTTACTTTTTCCGAACATCTGAGGACAGGAGAAGGCGGAGAGTCCAATATTTGGCCAGTAGGACCCAGTGGGGGAAAAAAAACGTTCAAACGAGAACGCAAGTTTGCTTGCGGTAACTTATGGTAGCTTGCGATTAACCGTTCAAACTTAAACGCAAATACGTGCGCGCGAGCACCAAATGGTTGCTATGACAACTAGCTTGCGGTAACTTGTGATTGACCGTTCAAACGAGACGCAAGTCGAATCAACTTGCGAAGAAATTTGAGCATGTTCAAAGTCATCGCAAGTCACCGCAACGCACCTTTAACGAATTTCCCATGATGCATTGCGGTGGTAACTTAGACTGACAAGAGGACACTTGTATGATGACGTCGTATACTACAACTACCAGAATGCTTTGCCCACTTTATTTTGTAAAGTAATTAACGTCAACTGTTCTGCTATTCTCAAGAGGGAATAAAAAATATTTGAATAAGAAAGAAAATTCGTAAAGCATTCTGGTAGTTACAGTAAAATGACGCAATTGTGCAAATGTTCTATTGAGGCTTAAGAAATGGGCTGTCGCTCGCCAAGTTTAATGACGAGAAGGAAAAAAGTGGCAAAAGACAAGGACTAGGACTGAATTATTAACTGATAAGCTCACCTGTCCTCGCCGTCAACAAGCCCTATATTGGGTTAACTTATCATAACCTCACCTGTCCTCGCCGTCACCAAGCCCTATATTGGCAAACTTTTCACTGATCAATTCTTGTAAGGCGTCAAGATGACCGGCTGCTGCAGCAAAATGTAGAGGAGTTTTTCCGGAGAAATCTTTGCCATTCAATAGATGTTGACCCGTGTTGGTATTTAAGATAGTTCGACAGCATTCTACACTTCCATTCTGAAAAAGGATTAGTGTTCACTCATAATTAATTAGTCATATTCATAGCCCTACTGATTATAAAGGGTTACTATTCAAATCAATAACTTCAACTGGTCTATCAGCTTGGGAATGGAATTCAATGCCAAAAAGGGTACAAAGGTTGGCTCACATGAAGTCTGTTATGGATAGGGACTTCAGCGGGTGTCGAAAGGATCTGGGTGTCAGGGTTAGGCGAGACTTGAGTTGGAATGATCGATTATTCGATGCATTCGATATATCGATTATTTTTCAACTAAAGAACAAAAAATTGTTGAATCTTCTTTATCTCACATGCAAAAAAATCAAGACGAAGAAAAAAATTACACATTACATGGGTGCGATCGCGTTTGGAGTATGCTAATGTGGTGTTGTCTACTTGGAGGAGCATTATTACCTGGAGTAAATACAACGCACAACCACAAGTTTTATTGTCGGTAAAGAATTTTAAAGACTTTTCTGAACAAAAGCGTTACTTCCACTGCAGAAATTAATGATGTTATATACAATGTAAGGGTCTGGCAAAATGAGGACACATTGTAGCGCCAAAATCGCTTGTTGCCGTTTTGCCACGCGTGAAACATTGTGGCGAACACAAATTTTGTGTTCAGGCCAGGAAAAATGTTTCTGAGAAATTTCATTTCAATTTTTTGTGTCCGCACCGAGCGCAAATATGTTGCCGTGTTTTCCCACGATGAGCAACATCATAGGACACAATGTTGCCGTGTTTTGCAACGATGAGCAAAATCATAGGACACAATGTTACCGTGTTTTGCCACGATGAGTAACATCATAGGACACAATGTTGCCGTGTTTTGCCACGATGAGCAAAATCATAGGACACAATGTTGCCGTGTTTTGACACGATGAGCAACACAATGTTGCCGTGTTTTGACACGATGAGCAAAATTATAGGACACAATGTTGCCGTGTTTTGACACGATGAGCAAAATCATAGGACACAATGTTGCCGTGTTTTACCATGATGAGCAACATCAGAGGACACAATGTTATCGTGTTTTACCATGATGAGTAACATCGGAGGACACAATGTTGCCGTGTTTTACCATGATGAATAACATCAGAGGACACAATGTTACCGTGTTTTACCATGATGAGTAACATCATAGGACACAATGTTACCGTGTTTTACCATGATGAGCAACATCATAGGACACAATGTTACCGTGTTTTATCATGATGAGTAACATCGGAGGACACAATGTTGCCGCCACAATGTGTCCAGGTTTTGCCAGGAAGAAGATGACGTGCGCTGATTTTGCTAGCCTCTCACCGTTGTGATCTGTGTTTGATTTAGTTTGTTGGTCTCTCCTTTGTTTTACGTGAGGGATTTTTTACAATAAGATGTGTAACACTAACCTGAGCAGCCCAATGTAGTGGTGTCTTGCCTTCGTTGTCACGTGCAATCACCTCAGCGCCATTTTCCACTAATAATTTGACAAGGTCGGCCCGCCCATGAAAGCCAGCCCAGTGAAATGCAGTCATTCCCTGTCAAGGAAAGATAGAATAAATGACCTGCTGTTGGACAGGAAATTGACTACAAATAAACAAACAAAACAAAACGACTTGGTGAAACATGAAATATTGAACAGACGACTTGATAAAAGTGGACAAAATGGTAATGATTTAAGTCAGATGCCATCCACACCACCATGCACTTAATCTATTTTTTACTTTTGTGACGTAACGCTACCTTCAAGCAGACTCGAGTGTGTAGCAAGAGACCCTCTCATGGTGGGGGCTAATAGATAAACGTAAAACAACAGCAACGTGTTGTTTAAGTACAAACTTCAAGTTTGTTTTAGAAAGGGGGGTCAATAACAAAAACTAACTACGTTACCACGTAGCGTATAAGAACGAACTTCAATGTCATTAGTTTTGAAATTATAGAAATGAAAAGATAAGGAAGATAAAGCCAATACCCCAGCCCCTCCCCCTGCGGGTCCTAGCTGTATGTATTCTACTAACAACTGAGCATAGTTTCTAATAGCAATTAATAAAAAGTGTACCTCACAGTCTGGAGTGTTGATATGATCTGAAGAGAGACGCTTTAAAAGAATTTCAACAGTTCTGCAAAAAAAATGTTCACCTAAACGATTTTGATCCCATCAATCTCAAGTTTCTTTTTACATAAAGTAACCTGGATAACGAAAACATACAAAAGGTATTTGTAACCAAGAACTGAATGAAGAGATTTAAGACTTACTTTTCATTACTATAATAGGTAGCAGCATGAAGAGGAAGCCTACCACAGTTATCAACAATTGTTTGATCAGCTCCAACAGCTAATAGATAGTACACACCATCATACCAGCCCTGATAACCAAATAATATACAAGTTGATCAAGAAATACAAGTGAGTAGTTGCTAGGGTTCATTCCTGATGTCTGATGTTATAGCCATCACCCCATAACCCATAAAAGTGAAGTGATTTTCTGTGCTTCAAGAGTTTTTCCCTGGGTTCTCCAGTTTTCCTCCCTCTGCAAAAATCAACATTTCTCAAGGGCAGTTCCAGGGGGAGGGTCAGGGGATCCTGACCCCCCCTTTTCAACTTATTTTTTTCCTTATTTCTTCTTGTCCTTATGATGACAAAATGTTCCCTGTTTTAAGTAGGTATTGGACCCCCCTTCAAACATCCTGTATCCATCATTGTTTCTAAATTCCAATTCAATATGATGTCATGTCCCGATTAGTAGACCCTCCTGATGTGGGTCAATAAAAGACAAGACTTTGTAAATTAAGTTGATTATTTTATTTATTATTTAGAAAACTCAAAATATTTTTCTCAAATCTTTCAAAGCCCCAGATTTTCCAAAAAGTGTGACATTTCCCGTAATATTACAAAATATTAATTTACCTGATAAGCAGCTAATGCCAAAGCAGTTCTACCCAGATTATCCTTAGCATCCAGGAAGGCGCCTGATGTGGCTAAAAACTGCACCAACTCTAAGTTTCCAGTACTGACAGCAACAAACAAGGGAGTCATGTTTTCACTATTTAAACACTCAATCAAACCTAAAATAAAATTGGATGCTTTTATTAAATTCACTTTTAAAAAGTGTTTAACTGATTAGTTACATGCTTAGCTGTGAATTTTCCTCTGACAAAATTCTAAGTGCATTTAGAGTTTTGTGGCCAGTCCTCTTTTACAGACTTTATTTGTAACCTAAATCACTAAAGAGAACTTCATAAAAGTTATAATAAATTACATAAATTATAATCATTAAAAAAAGGCAGAACCTCATCAGGGATTGATCAATTAGCCACAAGAAATCCAACTTTTTAAACTTAAATGGAGGGCTGCACATTTTGTACAACAATCCTTTGCATGCTTAGTTTTTCACTCAGCTGGCCTTGACAATGATGATGACGACAACAATGATGATGATGATGATGATGGTGGTGGTGGTGATGGTGGTGGCAGTGGTGGCCATGATTACAGTCATGTTTATTGTCATTGTGGTGGCCATAATAATCACGATAATGGTTAATGGATGATGATGATGATGATGGTGGTAAAATACCATCAATGAAAACATACTTTAACATAGCAAACTAGTTTATTGGTGCCCTGCTTATCACATCAAAGTCTTTTTTTCATACTTTTATCTCTTTTAAATTCTTCTCTCAGAGCTCCAATATCACCGGCATGAACCAGTTCATGAATGATTGATGTCATCAACTCTTGAGTTTGCTCGATGTGTTCATACCCTGCAACACCTAACACAAAAGATACATGATATGACTTCAGAAACACATATTACATTAATTGATATATCCTTGCATTATTACCCTAAATACACTCATCCTGTATTCATTGTTCTAACTACCTAGTTACTGTTACTACATCATAAAAGCTAATATGTATTTTTGATATACAGCGTAGAAAAAAACAGATTGCTAAACATTGAAACATTTGTTTTAGAATAAATACACTCTAAAGGCACAATAGAAAAAAATTAAAACTACTGAAGAAATTTATGAATTTTAGTATGTCAGTCAGACATTCTATATTCCATTCGAAAAACAACCCATTGTTTGGTGGTCGTTCAAGCAAATCTGGGGATCAGTGTATTCAAGCAACATGCCTGGTATCATTAGTCTTCCAAAAGTCCCTATTTCCACATTGTGTGGTGATTATCGCCGTTTGCATTGCTACGCAGCCACCCCAGACAAAAATCGTGACGTGCAGTTTGCAATAGACTGCCGTCAATCAAACTCGTTGCCATCTTTTACACGCATGTCATCAGTACAATCACTTTTGACACTTCCCTCCATGTTATACCTGACTGAGAAAATTTGATCGAAAAGCCAAACTTACCGATCCACACGCGTGTAAAAGACGTCAACGTGTTTG
>JANTNT010167362.1:0-10017 GCA_024752375.1 Entacmaea quadricolor
CAAATTTCTCGCAAACGCTCTCACAGATTTTCTTTAAATTTTCTGAACCTTGAGCAAATTACCTCTACTCCAACATAAAAAGCGTTTTATAATCTTAGGTCAAAAATGGAGAAAATTAGAAGTAAAGCAAAAGCACCAATGCTTTATAGTGGCTCTGAATTAAATACGATTTCAACAAAAACTTTATCATTCGAATTTTCAATCCTTTTCTTACAACCTGGGAAGGTTTTTTTCCCCTAATATATTTTGCATCTGCGTAATTGAGCTTCGAAGTTGAAAGGTCATGTGCCAAAATTATTCCATCGAGCCTCCTTACAGCATACCTCAAGCTAAGATTCATTAAATCTGAGTGAAAAGCTATAACAAGGGTTGTTTTTAAAGCCTATTGTGTATTTTGGAAAGTAAGTTGCTGTCCTGAAAACCGACAGGATTAAGGATTATGTAAATTCTCTGATGCAAAGCTGAGGGCAAAGAAAATATGCCATACGTAAATGTGTATAACTCCTTTGAGAAAGCTCTTGGTTTGTGTTTTTCCACCAGTTAAAAAACATGGCTTGTGCTTTGGAACTTTGTTTTTCCAATGTATTTGAAAGGAAAGTGAATACACATTTGGGTAAATATGATAAAGCACAAAAACGCAAATCAAACTTTTATTTATTGAATTCAAGTGTTGTAATTTTTGTGGCAATCGCTTCATGGCCTTTCATAATTGTCGTATATAATAGCTTTGGTCTTTGAAGTCTGAAGCTGTTTCACATAAAATCAGTGTAGTCTAGGAATGCCATGTTGATGGTGTGGTTCCGAGCTATATGCAGAGTGGAAACAGTTACATCAAACATCCTGGGTGTGTCATGCCTATATTGAAGGCAGGGGCGGATCCAGAAATCAAAGAAAGGGTGGGCCGGACAACTTCACCTTGAGACAAAACCCTCAAGACTGCATGCAAACGTAAAGAAAATATATCACTCAAAAGGGATGGCTGCAGTCCCTTCGGCCCACCCCTAAATCCGCCCATGGAAGGGTGCTTCTGCTTATTAGGCAGGCTTGGAATTTACCTTTAAGATCTTTGAGCATAAAGGTTTATGAGTATCCTGTTGGTCATCCAGAGCCAGCCATTTTCTGTTTTTGTTTTTTCCCCTAGATTTCACCACCAAAGGACTCGGTAAAATCTTTTTTGAAGCTTTTGGAGCCAGCAATTTCACCATTCTAATAGGGGTATTATCTCTATGGGCCTATGCTAGGGAGATCTCTGAAAGAGTTTCTAAAACTGCCCAAGAGTTTTCTTGGCTTGAAGGTAATGTACATCTCTGGGTTCTTGTCTCTACAATTGTGTGTGAGCTATACAACAACAACAGCTGGAAGATCTTCCAGGGGGGAATGGGTTTGTATCTCCCACTTAAAGCATTTTTCTACTGATAGGATTATTTCCTTAGAGACCATGGAGAATTTTTCTAGAATGAAGGATGCTCCTGAGAGTGTGGGGAGGGAATTCTGGGGACTTGCAATAGTAGGGTTCCTTATCTTTATGGTTGTGCTTCATTAATGGTATAGAAATGGCCTCTGACATGTTTTTTGAAAAGAAATTATTTTCCTTCTTTCTAAGGTACTTGTGTATTGTTTGTGGCCACCCTGTTGGTGGGAGCTATTATTTGCCTCCTTTTGAAGCATTTCTTGATCAGGGCTATCTTTCTCATTCCAGGGCCTGTGATTAGTAACTTGTCTATATTAACCCTTCTTTCCAGGAATAAATTGCTTCTTCTGCTCATATTACATCTTGTAGGTTCTTTATGTCTTCTTTTTAGTTTTGCCTTTTGGGGCTATAGTTCTTGATGAAATGCTTTTCCAATTGCTGCCAATTTTAAGGGATTGTTTGCTTCATTGTGGGAAAGTGCTTTTCCGGTTCCATGAGATGGCAGTAGGGAGTGGTTAGGGCTCTAGGATTTAAGGGAAAACAGCTTTTGGAATTGCCTTTGATTTTAGGGTTTAGTTGCTGTCCTAGTGTTTCTTGGTGTGGTGAGTACTCCAGTCCTATTGCTGCAGGAAGTTTCTGAGCCTGTGGGGTTGAGAAACACCTTAGCTCTTTTCTGCTGGGATTTCTGGAATTTCAGAAGATTTTTGTTACTGAAAAGGACTGATGTAGAAAATTGTCAAAGTGCTGGGGATATTTAGTGCACTGATCAATCAGAAGGGCTTCAGTCTGCAATATAGTTTGGGAGGCACAGTTCAATCATTTTAGCTTCTTTCATAGGGGATGGCATCATTTCTTTCTCTCTCTACCCTGTAGAGAGAGAAAAATGAGGTCAATACCTATTGGAAAAACTAAAATAATTGCCTAGGTGAATAGCATTTTCTGGGCTAAGGAGGCAGGACAAGCTGATTTTAGTGTCTTGGCCTTTATGCTGTTATCTTAAATGTGGCACCTATGCCAAACTAGAAAAAGTTTGTTGGTCCAGAAAGACAATATGGCAGACAGCTGAGATTCTAATATGTTATACACTGGAGGCAGTATTAGTAGAGCTTCTGATCAAAGAACAACAGTACTGCTTAAACACAAAAACATCCCTCAAAATTTTTGGCATTATTCCTAGTTATTTAGGGCAAGATTTCTGATCAGACATATTTGTACTTGTTATTCATCCAGAAGCTAATGGTATTATGATGGTTGCACCTTTTGGGTACTGGAAATAATGTACTCTTCTTTTTTTCTTCACAGGATCAAGGTGGAATACCTAAAGGCATCAGGGGTATGACATGGGTGCCAAGCATCAAGAATATCATCCATGTTTTGCAACACTATGGAGCTACACTAGAAACTATCACACCACATCAACTCAAGTCTGCAGGAATTCTTCCAATAGTGAATGAACTTGTCAAAAAGGAGGACAAATATGATATTTCAAAGTCAAATGGATCATCTTGTAGACCTCAGCTGGTATTTTTAATGGGACAGTTGATTCAGTTTCTTACTCACTGTTTGCACATGGCTCCCTTGAACTATGCAGTACATGATCTTCATTTACTTTTAGTGATTTCATGTAGGCTGTCACTTGATCTTCGGTTGCAGGAATTTCTTTTTGATATAGAGATGTTAATTTTTGAAGTCTTAAACTGCTTTGGAGAATCTCAATGGGAAGAACAGGTATTTTCAGCTTTTTGACTTTTCAAAGTCAAATGGATCATCTTGTAGACCTCAGCTGTTATTTTGTTATTTGATTTTTCTTAAAGATAAATTGATTTGGTATTTGTTAGTGGTTGGTAAATGGGAAGTAGTGGTTGGTAGATAATAGGTAATGGTTGATAAGTGGGAAGTAGTGTTTGATAGTGGTTGGTAAGGGGGAAGTAATGTTTATTAGTAGTTGGTAAGTGGGAGGTAATGTTTGGTAGTGGTTTGGTAAGCTGGAGGTAATGTTTGGTAGTGGTTCGTAAGTAGGAGGTAATGGTTGGTAGTGGTTTAAGTATAATTTGTATGTAGGTAATTTTAGTATCAGTATGTTGGTAGGTAGTAAACGGTTGCTTAGATGTAGGATAGATAATGCCTGTGAAATCAAATGATTGTTTAAATGTCTGAAAAACTTATAACTACATTATAAAATATAATATTTCAATTCATTTTACAGATAAAGGAATTGCCATTATTACTTGTATGTTTAAGCACCAATCACAGGGATTTACTACACATTATGCATGTCTTGCCACCATCCGAAAGAGGGTCTAAACTTAGACAGTTGACCTGTGTTATCTTACTCAATTTTTTTATCAAAGAATTCAGTTCTGAGCATGTAATTTCTGACAGTGAACAAAGAAGGAAATTACTTCAAAGCATTAATAAAGCAACAACAGTGGAGGTTGGTCAATTCTTCTTTTTTTCATCCTTGTCTATTTTTCCTTTTGTTTGTCTTTTCTTTGAAGACTGAATTCATAAAATTTTATGTATAAATAAATAAATGTATAAAATGTCTCACTTGTGTAGGTTTCCAGGTTATCATCACTAGTAGATGAGATACACCCAAAACCAACCTCTAGCTATCATCTACTCCACACTATTATAACCCTCTTTGATCTGGCTGTTGGTAACGAAGATCACCCTCCATCTGAACAGGTATGTAATTCCTGTACAACAAGTTCACACTGTCATGAAATTGTCTGTGTCTTTTAATTATGACAGTTGGTGTAATGAGAAAGGGGATAGATTGTACCAACTTAAAACATATTTAATTTTCTTTGCAGGCTGAGCTTAAGAAGCTAGCTAATAAGCTTAGTAGTTTGAATAGTGACATCAAAGATCCTAGAGCTGCATACTTGGATAGGACGAAGGTATGGAATAACTACTGTGGTCAACAGAGCAGTTTCCTTATGAATGGGATGATACCTTGACTCTTAAATGGCTTTCATATTCAAGCATTGACAGTGTCTGATTTCCTCTTTCTCAATGGTTAAGAGCAGAAGCATTTTAAGAATCACTGTTTCCCAAAAACTTGTCTGTGGACTAGGGTTATACATGTAGTAGCAGCTTTCCTAAGGATGCTGATGACAGTCCATCTTTAATTGCAACTTCATCATTAGTTTCAGTTGAATGCATTTTTTTAATTTTCAAATTTTTGTTTTTCTACTAAACAGGTTAAGGATTTATTGGTCAGAACAGTGAACAAAATCCATTTTATTGAGCAGGCAGTTGAAAAACCCAAAGAGGTAAATAAAATAATAGATATAACTACTTAATCAGAATTTGAAAAACAAGTTAAGTTAAAGTTAAAGTTAAAGTCCTTCCCATGCCAAGTGGCATATCAGGTGGTGCCTATCTCTGTTTCAATAACCCTAGGCCACAGATCTGCTTTCGCAGTCAAGGCTACAGTAGGAGGTCAGTCCACGTAGCTATGCATGTTTAACTCCCTACTCCACTCTATACATGTTGAACACCAAACTAGAAGGCAGTAGGTACCATTATTTTTTAAAGTCTTTGGTATGACTCAACTGGGATTTGAACTCCGGTCTCCTGATTTTGGGGCAGATGTTTTAACCACTAAACCACCACATCAGTTAAAAAGAACAATATAAACATTTCTACAATGTTTCTTAGTGCCCAGTGTTCTTTGTCACACTGTAAACTAATAAAAATACAAACATAAACAATTTTATTTTTAATGTGATGATGATATTTGTAGTTCAATGAAATTATTTTATAATTTTCTACAGCAGAAAATGGAAGACTTTTTTGAGACAAACAGTTCAGACTATAAGATAGAAACCTTAGAGGATTCTTTACTGAACAGCCCAGTACCTAAAGATGATAATGCTTCAAGCCCAGAAGCTTGCAGTGCATCTAGTCCAGGGGGAAGCAGTGCATCAAGTCCAGAGGGTTCGAATATCTCAGATGATGATAGTGATAAGGAACAATCAGTGGATGAAGAAATGCCAGAGTAAAATAAGGTTCAGATGGAAATCACTTGGAATTCTTTTACTTCTGTACAAACTCTACTTTCTATGACCTATCTACTTTCTACTGTTCTACCCAACTGTGGTCCTGTCAAGTTGGACAAAAGAGAATTTTATCAAATATAGCATGAAAATTGTTCAGTATAAGAACAATAGTAATCACATTTGTCAATAGTTTAATTTATCCCTAATCATCTATTGGGGAGAAGTTACACATCTATCCAATTCAGCATATCTTTCCTTCATTATATTTCATTGAGTGAACATAGAAATTTGTACTGTATATATTTCAAGTACAACCCCAAGATTTATCAATAGTTTTGTTTTATTAAATATCAACATGGATTTGAAATACGTACATCTCACATCCTTTGTTGGCTTGACTCTTATTTTGAGCTAACAGCCATATTTATATTTTGGTCATTTTTACTGGTAAGTTAGCCTACAAAGTTAAGTTCATTTGTTATTTTATCTAACTAATAGATTTAAATCTTATCATTCACAGGTAGCCTAAACTCATTAGTGTTTTGTGCAGCCTACCTTGTGTAGCCTAATAGACTTTTCATGCATTTGCTTCAGTGGCCATGAAACTGATTTAGAGAATAGGCTGTGCTTGATAATAACAGTAAATTTATGAAAACATCAAGTTGACCTCTTCTTTATGGTCACAGAAGTGAATTTGTGTAGTCTGTTATTATAGATTTTTATGGATTTTAAAAAATTTTCATTTGTTTGGATTTTCTGATGTGGCTATCTCTTTATTGGACATTTTTACTCATTTTCCTCACTCTTTTATTTGGTAGATTTGCACTTCAGTGACAAAATTGGCTCTAATAAAAAGCCTTTGAGAGTTTATAGAGCTTATTTTGTATGAATGTCAAAAACCATGGCATTGGATTTAAAGAAATGTTAGATATATCATTGGTTATCAATGATAACTTTGTCCAGACATGATTTGTGCTGGTTGCAAACAGCAAAACCTGTATGGCAAATCTTTCAATTTCATAAATCTGCTATAATAGAGGGATGAGTAAAAAAAGCAAATTTAAAAAATGGCTGAAATCAACAAAGTTGAATATCAATGAAAACAAATGAATAATTTACAAAAATCTATAATAACATCGTACAAGGTATAAATGCACAAAACTCAATGAGGTTGGGTTACCTTACAATAATTATCCTAAGATAATTCTGTATTAAATTATGTTATGGGCTTCCTGTGGTAAAATTGAAGGAGGGGGATTGGGCCTGAGGCTACAACCACAGGTAGCCCATTTCAGATTAGAATTTTGAATAATGTGAACAGGATTCAGACATCAATAAAGTAGTTTCGTTTCTTTAATATATATTGAGATTTAACTTTTATAATACATGACGTTAAAGTTTGAACTTCTGTATCACGTAGCAAAGAAGTTAAGATTTTTTTTTATCTTACTCAGACATTTACTAAAAAGTTATAAAATTTTATTAAAATCTAATTGTTGAATTTTTAAGATTATTTTGATGGCTCGGCCTAAACTGTTTGACCATGAACTCCATGGTCATTTTTGTGAAGTTTTCGATTATAGGACTGGTATGTCCAGTATATCCGTATTGATCAAGAAGTGTTTTAACTTGTTGGTCTCAAAGAACAGACTTGTTTTCTGCGGATGTTCTTGGTGTCACTTGGTAGAACGGTTTCCTTGTGGATGATCTAACGTTTTGCCGTCTGAGACGTTCTGTTAGAAGTCGTAATACTGGGAGAGAGAAAAAGGTAGGTTTGAGTAATAAGTAGACTGTAGCAAGCGACCCATCCCTTATACAGTGACTGGAAAGTTTGGATGCAATACATATAGGTTATTAATCGTATTTTGTGCGTTCTTGTGCATATTACGTGCACGTTTTGCAGGAAAAAGTATAATAAGAGCCTTTATTATATTTTCCTGCAAAGAACGCACAAAATACGAGACGATATTACGGTGGTAACGTTAAACTGGCTTTCCCGTTTCTCGACCAATAAAAATGTATCTTAATATTCGAATGACAGTTTCTTAACAATGAAGCTCTTTGTCAAAATTTGACGAGCGCGAGCAGGGCTTTCAAAAAAGAAACAAACGATTGTAACCGAAAAGTAGTCCGTTTAAAGTGCCCCTGACTCTTGAGACTGCAATGGTTTGCAATCATTCCCAAGGGAATCACAAGACAAAGACGTGGCGGCCATGATGGATGAATTTAACAAAAGAAGCTAATGAGAAATCTTTTGTTAACGTCATCCAACATGGCAAACGAAAAATGAACTGAAAGAACAGTATGGAATAAATAATTCCCGGATTTATATTCGAGAAAATATATTTTCTTTGACAGTACATGAGCGTGCATCTTACAATGGCGCTTAAAAATGTATGCTATCCTTGATAGTGATAGATTATGGTCTAATGAAGAAGCTAAGCCAAAAAGGATGAAAAGCGATGAAGATGATGTCGATAAACTTATTTCTTGTTTCTCGTCTGTCCTGATGATAGACCCATTCGATGGAGATTCAGGTCAACTTATTAATCTCGCAACGGGTATAGTGCTGCCTGCCGAACTGACGGAGAGTTTGCTTAAAAGTACAGAGAAAGGAACACAGCAGATGAATAGTTTTTTCAAGACCGTCTCAATACCAACAAACTCAGTTTTTGGGATCCTTTAAAGCAGCTGAAGGTAAAGACATTTGCATCGATGAATAAGAAAGTCTAAGTCAAAGCAGCAGATGGAAAAGTTGTCAGAGTTGAAGCAGACAGAACTTGTTTGGGAGATTACTCATCACTGCTAATGCAAGAGAGAAATCTTTTTTTTCCTGCGTTATGAAGTTTCTCCGGTACCATTTTCACTAGCAAACTGCGATGGAAGTCTCAGAAAAACCAACAAAAGTGTCCTTTCCTCTATTTTAGAAAAAAATGTGTCCGTGGCTGCAAGACTACCATCGCCAGCTCTAGAAACTACTTCAGTTCACGTGATAGATGGTTACAGATGGTAAAAACTGGTGGGGCAAACACCCTTCAGTGATTTGGCAAACAAGTACTTTTCTATAGCTACAGAGCCACTATCACAGAATGGCTGTGATCGACTTGATATTGTATTTCATCAGTATTGAGACAAGTCTATTAAATCCTGTGAGCGTTCCAGACGAGGATTATCCAGCGCATTGGAAGTTAAGATAAACAGTCCATCTACTGCCATTACACAGCCAATCCGGTAAACAAAACCAACCTGTGTCTTTATTTGACCATTGTATTCACCACGTTAGGTCAAGAGAAGCTGCCACTCAACAAACAAGTAGTGATTGGAGGAGGATGCACCGATGGAGAGAGAGTTCTTTATCCATCAGAAAAGGTGTCCGAGCGGAGACAATCAGAGAACTGAAGGCTGATCACAAGGAATCTGACAAAAGATTGTTGTTACATGCTGAACACGCTTCTAGACGAATTGTCATTCACTCGCCTAATACAAATGTTTTCGTTCTCAGCATTTCCTTCTATGAAGAATTGGGCCACAAGGAGTTGCGGTTTCGGACAGGAGTTACAGATCATCTCCGCTACATTCCTGTTCATGAAATATCAAACAACATCGGCAAAGAAATATGCAAAGCTATTCCCCCATTCCATGCACTGACCGGATGTGATTCAACAAGTGCTTTTGCTGGAATCGGGGGAAAAAAAGAGGCCATGTTATTTTAAGCCAGTTTGGAAGCCACCAGGAAAGTATGTCACCACTAGGACAACAACCCAATCTTACTAAAAGATGATAGAACACTGCACCAGATTTGTCATCAGATTGTACCCATTCACAAAACGAATCCCATCTACCATGGATGATCTTAGGTACATAATGTTCTGTCAGAAAAAGCAGAAAAGTGAGATGCTACCACTAACATCGGATAGGCTGAATTACCAGACGTTAGTTTGGAGGAGATCACTAGTTGGAGCTCAGGAGTTCCCACAACTCCAATGCGATGGCTGGAAGGAAGATGGTGTCTTTCAGTTCTAATGACAATTGACCCTGCGCCTAGGAGCATTTTTAATGAACTAACAACATGTAGCTGCAGGAAGTCAACGTGCAGAAGCAACTGTTCTTGCACCAACAACGCCCTGTGCTTTACAGAAGACAGAAGCTTGTTTTTTTTACGACTGAGAATGAAAGCTTGCTTTTTGATGAAGACTCCGATTCTGATAATGCGGACTAGATGACCTGTTTAGTAAACTCGGAGAATTCCGAAGACATTTTGTTCTAGTAAAAGGAATTTCCAAAAAAAATTCATTTCTAAAGTCTAGATTAAAAGTATCCTCATTTTCAAACTGTGTCATTTTTGCTTAAACTTAGGTTAACGTTATTTTCTTAATTAGGATGCATTTTAAATCAGATACAATGCGAGGAATTGAATTCATAGATCCACTAATTAGCATTTAGCCCCGCCTTCCTTAGTTACTGTTGCTATGTCCGACAAGCCTTGAAATCGAGCGGGAAAATATGGCTGTAGACAAGCAGGTTTATGGTGATGATCTTCGCAGAATTCCGAATGATATTTCGATATCATACATCAAAAACCAGGGGACACTATCTCAG
>JANTNT010167373.1:0-10017 GCA_024752375.1 Entacmaea quadricolor
TGAGTAACAGTGATTACAGAATTAAAAGAAGTGTGAATTATAAGGCGATTTATTGTACTGTAAACACCTTCGGTACAGAGGCTCTTAGTACGTAAACTAAATAGCGTAAAAAAACGCATAGTTGCTTTTTTTTTTTTTTTTTTTTTTTTTTTTTTGCTGTTATAGACACATCCTGGCCTGATAGAGAAAACACAAACTGGTATCTTTCAAAACTAAACATTTCGTGCGGTTGAATATGATATGCGTTGTGTAGGACTGATTTAATCTTGTAAAATTTCCAAACACTTGTAAACCGGCATACCACAAATAACACATTAAGAGCAAAAATAGAATTAAAACAACTGTCACGACTGATCGAACATAATATGATGCACACATGCTAGATAGCCGATACAAAATGCTTACGATGCTATACCATATCCCCCATCGTGCTGCTATTTATGTCACTACAGGGAAAATACATTATTCCGAAGGTTTTCGGGATTTTGGAAATTGGGGTTCCAGAAAGGTTATTTCAGTCCTACATTTTAAGCCGGACAACGGTCCGCTTCAGAAAGAAGGGTTTCCAAAATCAATTTTACAACCACAACTCCCTGTAAGGGGCTCTTCCGTTTATAGGTTCACTCCACACACAACACTCACATGTTGATGTTTAAAGAGGGAGGAAAACCGGAGAGCCCGGAGAAAAACCCTTGTAGCACAGGAGAGAACAACAAGAAAACGTACGCGGGACTCGATACACGTACCCCTTGAACCAAATTGCTGCATTGGTGAAAGGACAATGTAAACTACCCATGCTACCTACACATAATAAAGGGGGGAGGTTCGGAACCTGGATTAAAGTATATCAAGGAGAGACTGAATAGCTAGAGTTATTTATTTATTTATTCATTTATTTATTTGCTTGTTTGTTTGTTTGTTTGTTTTATTTGTTTTATTTTAGTTTTTGATCCAATGGACGAATCTGCCTATTCCATCCATAACAGCTTTTTACTTATTTCAACAGGATCGTCATGGCGAGGGTCATTTCTTACCTACGATGGACCAATCACAAGATTACAAACTCATTTCCGGTACAGAAAAAGATGGTAAAACAACGTTGAAATTCAGCAGAAAGATCGACACTTGCGACAAGAACGACATGAAAATCGAGGTACGAAAATTACATATTTGCATGCAATATTCTGACTTCTAATAACACATTGCTATTGTTTGCTACTACATAGTTTTGAAAAGGGCCGGTGCAATTATAACAACCTTGGTCGCTTATTTTCTTTACTTCATTCAGGAGTGCTTTAAATTATTACTTGAAATTTTCTCGGCTGAGACCTTGAAAAAAGTTAATAAATTTCGTTTCTTTCACTCTCCTTTCAGACATGACATTTATCGCAGTGTATATCGGAAAAATGATCTCCTTTAATTGGGCCATTGAATTTAATTTTTGCACCCCTCTGGCTTGAGGATCTCAGGAAATCCTGGGGGGTAAGAATTAAAATTAAATGGAAATCCTGGGGGTATAAGGTAAAATGTTACTGGAAATCCTGGGGGTCAGGGAGAAGAAAATGGAAATTCTTGAGGGTAAGATCGAAAAATAAAACAATAGAAACGTGGTAATCCTGGGGGTCTTTCTAAAATTGACCGTTGTCCAGGGAATAAAGAGTCAAGTGGAAATCTTGGGAGTCAGAAGAAAAAATCGACATCCTCAACTCCGGGGGTACAAAAATTAAATGCAAATGAGAGCCATTTGGATCGACTTTCAGCTTGGGCACAATTGAGATGTTGTTGATTACCCCCCTGGTCACATTTCATTTTTATTTATACAGAAATAAAAAGTTTTAAAATTTTAAGGCAATGTTACACGAAGCAAACAGCGCCTTTGCAGCTTGCAATGATTTTTCTGCAGTCGTGAGCGTTGCGTTGCGAGTACAAGAAAACCTGCGTCTTGCAACTAGGCCTTTAGCTACTGACTAACTTTAAGCTGATTGTTAATAGGAAGGAACAACTAGGATAATTTTTGCATATCATGATGAAGATCCCACCTCTGGCCTCCACATGAACAAGCATTCATACAGAGATACAAGAAGCATTCTTCTGTTGAACTTTCGGAAAACAACTCCACCTGATCCAAGATGGAAAACATTTGATTTACTGATGAATAAAGTAAGATTTTATGGAAAAAGATTTCCTGAGTGATAAACAGTACGATTTATTTGTGTGTAGTCTTGCAAAATTTAGCTGAGGAGGCATTCTATGCCAACGATAACCTCACTTGCGGATTATGGATGATCAATAGACCTTATTCGATGGGGCGTATTTGTTGTCCCATTACAGACCACGTGTCATTCCCTAGTGTGTTGTTTCTTTGTCTTGTGGTTACGCCTGAGAAGATACATTAATATGTATGTAGCTCAAACAAAGACTTCTATTCCTAAGAGGATTGTATTGGTCTATTGTATACTTTAATGGGAAACTATTTAAAAGCCAGTTATCATTTGACGTTCTGTGTTTATTATATCTCTGTTACACTAGTCAAACTGCGTGTTATCAGTTTTCTCATTCAGACAACTAATATCATGCGAAAAATACTCCTCTCTCTCTTCTTTGTTTGTTTGTAGGCACATAATTTTGCGTGCAACTTGTCACGTAACAAAATCGCAAGCCAGTTATAACCGGTTCTCAATCACACGTGACCAACGAAAAGCGTTCAGACACAGTGAAATCGAGTTTTGATGGACGTCAATCAAACAGTTTCTATGACAGCAGGCTCGTTTCATCCATTTTCCATCGTGCGCTGCTTTAACTGACACGGTCCAACAAAATCCGAGTTCACACTGTTTGAAACGTCTTGTTGATTGAGTCATTTAGGTGAAGTTAGTCGGGGCAAGATTCGCGACGACTATTTTCCACGCAACAATGTTTCGCGGAAAATCGGTCTCGTAAAACATGGCGTGGGGAACAATTTTCTTTGCAATCTCTGTCACAGCAACACGTTGCAAGTTTTTGAATCGCCTTAAAAATCTTGCAACATCATATGACGAATTTTGTTGAAAATCGGTTCGTGAAAAGGTGAATTTACAAGGGGCGATTTGAAACGAATATCATCTTGAGTTGAGAACGGCTGAGTTGGGTTTTAAAAGGAGTTGTGAATCCACAATAAACAGTTCTATTATACCTTCTTCGAGGTGTCAATCCATAACATCAAAACCAGCTACACGTGCAAACCCTTCAGACTGCCAAACTTTGCAGAGAAGAATCACATTGTGAGGGTGAGTATAGCATGGTATAGAAATGTCTACCATGGTATGATGACACATTGTAGGTGAACCCGATAAGCTGACCAGTCACAGCGCGTTTTGTTATTTGACACAGGAAACCCAAGTTATTTATCTGAGTATGTTTGTAACAGTGTTAACTGTTTTGAAAATCTTAAGAAATCACGAGTAGATCGAAAACGAATATTTAAAGAAATGTGTATGGTTCTCCAATAATTTATGACGGCAGGAAAAAGTCGTTCAGTATCACTTCTTGAAATTGGAAGATATCTGCCCAAAAGTGAACAACTTTACTCGCTTTATGCAGCTGGTCTACACTGACGGCTCCTAACTCACCATTGCGCATGCTTACGAAACATCGTTTTGTTTCTATTTCAGTTTGACCCGGTTGTGCAGCCTGGCAACGAAGGTTTTGTACATCATATGGTCGTCAGCGAATGCGAGGGAGATTTTCCTGATCACGTTCTTAATTTCACAGATAATTGTTTAAACAGAAGGAACATGCCTGGAGAGGTTTTGAACTGCAAAAGACTTGGGCAGGTTGTCGCTGGTTGGGGAGTTGGAGGCGGGGTGAGTAAGGCATAGCTTGTATCCATTTTTTAAAAACATATACATCCGCTTTTACCACACGGCGGGAATGTTGGCTTCAACAATAGAGTTTGGCCCGGTAGCCTCGCATTGGGGGGTTTCAGATCGAGTTTATTGGGATCAAAACAAAGGTTTTTATCGTTCTCATAATAATAATAATAATCTGTTATTTGTTCAAGCAGGCTGATTATTTTGGCAACTATGTCAGCTGTTGTGGGCCTGCGTACTCCACACACACTACCATGCACTTCATTAATTATTTTATACACACAACGCTCAAACTCACATGTTGATTTTTACGGGGGAAGAAAAACTCTCGCAGCATAGGAGACAACAACACATCAAACAAACTCAACTTACATATTACTACGTACGCGGGGTTCGAACCACGCACCCATTACACTAAAGCCTTTTATTGATGAGAGGACAACGCCTTAGCGGCATAGACTACCCATGGGAATCAATATGGCCTCCATGGGAATCAATAGACCTCCATGGGATAATTAAGAGTTAGAGACCAATGTGAGTGCTTTAATAGCCAAAATACGTATACTCTGGCTGTAGAATGAACGAGAAATCAAAAAGAGCACGAGGTGATAGCCGGGTGCTGTATGAAGAATTTCGAGCCCATTATACAGCCAGCGCGTACATGCATTGGCCAATAACGGGTACAAATAGAGATTTTAAAAAATGTTCTCCAATTGCATAATTTGTCGTTCAAATATATGATTGTTGGAGAAAGACAATTAATAAGTCGTAGGATCAAGTGATTGCGAGATTTTAGCGTTCTTTTTGTGAGGTTAGACCCGGAAATACGTCACAACTTAAAATCAAGTTCTGGTACAAACAATATTATACTGAGAAAAAAATGTGTATTATTAATTGTCAGCCATTTAATTACCCTGACAAGGCTGGGTTTCCTGTTGGAGGCAATGGCAGTGGAAGAGTTTATATTCTTGAGATTCACTACGATAATCCTGAACTGTTGCAAGGTAAGCAGAAATCTCTGAATTTTCACTGCATGTAAATTTATTACGGCCTTGCCCCCCTCCCCCAGAAAAAAAGACAATTTCCTGGTTACTAATAATAATTACAACAACAACAATTACAATAACAATATTAACAACAATAGCAGCAGCAATAACAACAATAACAAAAATCAATTACAATATGAATTTTGTTTTCTAGGTAGACAAGATAGTTCTGGTGTACGATTCTACTATACATCTAATCTACGTCAATATGACGCTGGTACGTTTACTTTGGGGCCAGGAATTAACAAATGGATGGTTATACCACCAAAACAACACACCTGGACTGTTACTGGTTATTGTAGAAAAGAATGTACGAAACAGGTATCTATATGCTTACTAATACGTTCTTTTAATTCTTCCCATCCACCCATCCGTCCATCCGTCCGTCCGTCCGTCCGTCCGTCCATCCGTCCGTCCATCCGTCCATCCGTCCATCCGTCCATCCGTCCATCCGTTCGTCCGTCCATCCACCCACCGACTATTAATGAGCAGATGAAGTGAAAAGTTTTGGATTTTAGTTTTTAGATAACGTCACATGAAAGCCAAGAATTATTTTGCCTCTATCAATCGTAATTTTCGTTTTTACAGGCCCTTGAAAGCAGTAATCTGCCAGGCAAAGGGATCATGATTTTTGCTGCATTTTTGCACACTCACTTAGCCGGTTAGTAGTACAAATAATACAAGTATAATTATTTAACAAAATGAATCAAAACTAAAATGATATTTAAGCTCAACAGACTAGTATTAGACATTTTGTGTGTGTTTCAGGGCGTGGCGTATGGACCCAACACATCAGGGGTGGGGTACAGTTACCAGACATTGCAAGAGATAACCATTACGATTTTAACTTTCAGGTAGGAATAATAAATATTAGATTACTTAACAAATAAATCCACTTGTGATACTTTAACGGTTTTCGTATGAGTCAGAAACGTACGGTACCGTGACTCTTAAATGGCTTCCGTATACAGGCATTGTGATTGGATGGTGTTTGTTTTCTTGCTTTCTGATTGGTTTAGAGCGGAATCCATTTAAGAGTCACGTTTTCTTCTCATACGAGAACTGCTGTGCTTTAACGTAATTCCCACACAGTTTCCCCGGGGGAGGGGGCGATGTAGGAGGTTTTGCTTAATCCGTGAACCAGCCACGACAAAGACCGTAAACCGTGAAAGCAAATATAATCTGTCCGTGATTCGTAAACATTTAGCTGGTTTGATGTGTGAGATACTTATTCTGTGGGCCATGACGAGCGATTCTCTTTAGAAATAATTGTGAAATGTCAAATTTTAGGTTTGCGTCTCAGATATCAGTGAATTTGAAATAATGAAATAACAATAATCTGATATGGCATACTTGCGTGTCATTTTCAAAATATATATAATTATAAAATTTATGGAGAACGGCTATTGTCATTCAGATCATATACATAGGGTATTGGGAATCTCTCTGGCCTGGGACAATCCAAAACCAGAAAGCGCGATTGATTTGCAATGAATTCCGAGTTCTAACCCATTTTCGAGGGTGGATGGGTGAGGGGGTCACCTTTCTGATGGCGACTAGAACTAAGTGTTTGGGAAGGACACGTGTTGCTTTATATGTTGATTTATTAACCCAGAGCATTAGTTATCAATTCAGTGGACTTTAATTGTGATCTACCTCTCCCTCATCCAGTTTGTCCACACGCCAGGGAGCAGCCTGCGTAGCTGACGTTTCTTGTTTAAGGGCGTTGTGACTAAGGGCAAAATGAGGCCCTATCTTCTCCCAGGGAGAAAATGCAATGGAAAAATGCACTGCAGGCTAGCCCGGGAGGGAAAGATGGGACAGAATCTGGAATTACTAATAATAATTGTTCGTTTTTTCTTGAACGTTATTTTGTTTTGCTTTATCATAGGAGATGCAATCTCTTCACAAAGGAATTCACTTCAAGCCGGTTAGTTCAGATTCAAGACACAGCCAGACTTTAGATCTTTATCAAACCTATCAATTTTATCGACTGTGACAACCACGGGGGGAGAGGGGGTGAACATATCTAAGTGTACGGCTTATTCACAGCCTTAAAATCGGAATTTAGCATTTTGGCTTATATAGCGCGCTACGCCAGCCTTGATTGCCTACAGAAGTTTGTCGTACCAATGCGCTGTGTTCCAGCAGGAGAATATATAAGCCGGCTCGTCACACGATCATTTTTTGCGTAAATAGCCGGTTTCCTTTTTCTATAACTAGTATAGCCGCGGCGTCAAAGCGTTCTGACCAATTACCCGACCACCTCGTAAAAAGTCACGCGACAATCATGTGACAAGTCACGTGACTAATCATTTGATTGACACGGCTCAAAAACTACTGCGCATGCGAGGCATCCCAAAACAAAATGGCGGACAAAAGCGAGTCATTTTGTATTGGTTTTGAATGTGCCAGAAACTAGGGATAGAGTCCACCGTATGCTGTGAATGATATAGCATTGCTCAGCGTCTCAGCTTAGTTTTTATTATCAAATATTTTGGTCTACAAGACATTGACATAAGATTTCAGGAAAGTTGAAAAGTCGATTGACTTCACATTTTACCAAAACAAATATTTCTATTTTCATAAAAACATAAAGAATCAGTGCAGGCCCTAGAAAAAGGAGGTGCCGGTGGGAGACCCAGCTAGGATCAGTGCCCCTCCAGTTTTTTCCCAAGAAAGGAATAGCACCCACACGTATAAATTGTTAAAATTTCATCTCCCATAGTATAGAAAGTAATTGATTCACGCAAATCAAAAGTAAAACGAAAGCGGAAATGGTATCAGTCCGAGTATTTAGATTATAGCGGTAAAGGGTGGAAGGCGAAAAACTACTACATAAGTACCAAGGCCTAGCATTGCTAGTAACAAGTAAGAAACAAACTATGCTTAAAGAAAAGTTGATATAAAATATAAAATACTAAATGTAAACTGTACTGGTCACCCATCCAAGTAATAACAATTCAATCTGGCTTGACTCAAAGTAGCGCGAGTCTTTAACCAGTGGTGGTCTACAAGGCTCAGTGAATTAACACAACAACAACAGTAAAAAACAATGCACCTGATAGAATAGGTTATTTTTATTTCAAACCACTGTTGATAGCAAATTAGTAGAGCAAGGACCGGGATTAATCGTATATGGTTTGTGGTAGCTCGATAAACTATTGACTTCCAAACGTACGGCAGGGAAGTGCATGGTTGAGGTTGTGGCTGCTTGCAGGTCGGAAATCGATACGACGTCTCAATTCTTAGAAGTTCGGGAGTGTTTAGCTGTTTTGGAATTAATTAGATATTAATTTGTTAAATGCTGGTTCGAGCCTCGATAACATCTGATTGTATTTGTCTTCCTTTTATGGGGGGGAGGGAGGGAGGGAGCAAATTAAAGTAAATTCTCTAAACCAAGAACAGATACATGAAATTCGACAGAAAAAAAAGACGTAATTATATAGATGATTCTCTGGCTCGTTAAGGCCAGGACTGAGCATGGAAACAAAGCTATCATTTACGTTGGTTTTGACTGGTTTAGAACTATACGAGGGTTACCGGCATTTTATTACTTTTTAACTCAAAATAACAAATTGTATACTTTTGAGAAAAACTATATGGTAATGGTGGTCATGTGACCAGTGACGTCAAGGTCCAATAAACAGAAATAAATTCTATGCAGAGAAGATATGGAACTATTTTCATCGAATTTTTATTTGATTTTGTTAGTATCAGAGTAAATCTTGCAATTCAACCACCCCAAATGGCCTGTAAAGTCCAACTGAATCATGTTATAGATTATTAACAGCTCTTCATTCGTGTCACAGTGTAAAATCTCGACAGAAGCTTCTTTTGAAGCCATTTTTACTGCGAGCCTGCGATAAATTAAGCGGTAAGCCGTTCTGCGCACCCTCAGTTTATTGAAATATTAACCAGTCAGCAGTTTTGAGCCGTGTTCATTATTTTTGCATTACAATCGCCAGGGAGATGAGACGATCCATCAATGTAACTACAGCACCCTTGATCGTTCAAATGCTACATACGTAAGTCAATAAGTATATATATTCCCCCCATATAATGATATGATGTCTTGACAATCCATCGCCCTGGATCAGTAGTGCTATGTTATTTGAACTTCAGTGCAATGATTTATTTATTTACTGATTCGTCCGAAGGATAGTTGCAGTACAATAGGACACGTGGTCCCCTACTAGGCACAACACCAAGTCCTATCCTCTGAGTCCCATCCTCTAAAAAAACCTTTACCCATATCCCACAAACTATACCATTAAGAAATCATTAGTACAGAGCTCAGACACTAGGGATGGTCACCCTCAGAGTTTCACCATTGCGTCCTTAGTGGTTCTTTTACGTTCCTCAGATATAGCCGCGAAGTATGGAGAGATGGAACCGCCATTTCAGTGATCATCCAAGCCACTAGAAAGTCTAACCATTTGCAGATATTATTACAAAAGCAGTACTTTCTCCTTTGTTATTTTAAGACCCTGAGTGTTGGTCCGGCCGGGACTCGAACCACGACTTCTCGCACAGGAGACCACCTACTGATGAGCCACCCGGGTGGCGGTTAAAGTTCCCGGGGATAATCAGGTGAAGGAGACAGGAGGAATACCCCCATAAAGAACAGGGATTGTGCCCTCGTCCCGAGAGATTGAATTTCCCGCCAATTCTGCAATCGTACCCTCCCCGGCACTCTCCATTGAAAAGTCTTTGATCCGCCCCTGATAAGAAGCGTTTAAATATAGAATCAATGTCAGAGTGCGCAGGAAAGCACTGCCGGGTTCATTGAGACAAATATATCCTGAACAAAGTTTTTTTTCACCAGTTGATGAGATGTTTGTTTTGTGAACAGGGAGGCCCTGGAACATATGACGAGATGTGTGTTAATTTCATAAGCTACTACCCACGTATCAAGTCACTCCTTAGCTGTTTTAGTTCGAACATTGCAGGGCCGTTTAAATTTCTTGGAAAATATTTCCCGTGAGTATGGTATTGTTTTGGTCTGCCTGCCTGTCGTACATTTTGCTACTGAATGTACATATCAAACTCCCCCCCCCCCCCCCTATCTTTCCTGTCGTTCGTTGTTTATTTCTTATTTTGTTTTTTTATCTTATTTGGCA
>JANTNT010167406.1:0-31576 GCA_024752375.1 Entacmaea quadricolor
TTTTTCCTTTGCCAAGCCATACTTTTTCCCGTACATGAAGGTGCCATTTTACATCAAAATATCCACTACAATGTTTAGATACGACGTAATTGCAATTTTATTTCATTAAGTAATGTAATTTTATTTTATTTAATTCTTTATTTGAAGCATTTCAAATTCAACACATAATCAAAAGTTTTGTAGGGAGCTCGCATCGAGAAACCAGAAGTCAAATGTTTTCCCGCCAAACGCGCGCGAGCACCATAAGCCAGCATAGCAACGACGTTGCATAGCGACGATATATGTCAGAACACCCTTAATATAACAATAGGCCTTTCCCAAGATACAGTTAATTGCTCGAGGAAACCAAATATACTAGCCAGTAGCTTCTTCATGATTGGACTATTGGACAATACCATTCTCATTGGTGTTTGTTAGTCAGACAATCTATTGTTAAATGATAAATCCTACTCATATCGTTGTCTAATCCTCCAATAAAATCAACGTTATGTCAAGTAAGGAATCAAGAAACTCGTGTACATGATAATATTTATTCAAACTGAGGGTTTGGCTAGGAAAACCTGTGCCTTGGAGTGTATCTTGAAAAAAGCCTGTAGAGTTGATGTTCGCGGGCATACATGTATCTATGTTTTGGCCTGACTCGGTGCCATTTTAGCCCTAGTGAAGTGAAGGTTAAAATGTGCACAGAGAAAGGCCAAAAACCATAGTTACGCCCAAGAACATCAGCTCTATTTCCATTATCATATATTTATAAGGCATTCTAAGGAATTATAGAGGAATTATAGACTCTTTTTTTCTGATTAGCAGAAAACAGTGAGCTAAAATGTATTTTAACCTACTGATTTGTTCATTTTAGCCCATAAAATACCCTACAATGCCCTATAAAAATGTGTTTTATTACACACTGATGCAGTAGTTTATTCACTAGTTTCCTGTTATATGTATTAGTATATACCATTATTTATGCATTATGCAGGTCCTTAAAAGAGCTCAAAAGGCACAGAGTGAGAAATCTAAGAAGGTAGAACAAGAACTGGCAAATGACATGGAAAGAGATGTTGAGAAGAGATGCAAGAAGATAAAAGATGATCTCTTGGGTTCTTCACATGGTGATGAGAGAAGTCTCCTTGGCAAGCTGTTGGGTTCATCTGTCACTGATATCATCACTAAAGTCTTTGATCATTGCCAGGACATGTTCCAACCAAAACCTCGTAAAAAAATTAATGAATTCCTGGACACAATCCTGCGAGATAAATTATTGTGGTATCTTTTTGGTTTGGCAATCCACATGGGATGTAAGGATATCTTGAAGGAAGTACTGGAGGACTGTAAGGAAGAGTTCATCACAGAAAGAGAAATCAGCAGAGCTCATGAAGAGGCTCCTCAAACACCTAATAAAAGTACATAAAATTGTGTAGCTGTAATTGTTTTTACAAAATATTTATTGATATCAATTTAATTCTTTTGTTTTGGGAGAAAAGACAAGCCACAATCAATGATTAAATTAAAAAGGTTAAATTCTCTTTTTGATTGGAAAAGCAGTTTTTTCAAAAAATAGTTACCAGTAGCCTCTTTTGTTGACAGGATCCTATATAATTTAATTTTCTACTTGTCTTCAATATACTTCACACTAAACATGTTGTCATTGATTGAAATTTCATTTTTTTGTCCTACAGAAACTTTAATACAAGAAACAAAAGAATGGTTAAATGCAGCTGAAGTTTTAGATCTAGCAACATTAGCAAGAATTGAACAACGTGTCATTAATAATTTCCCTGGCTTTGATAATTTCTCTGCCTTTGGTTATGGAACATGGTTGGATTTCTTGACAAGGGAAAAAGAGCTGTTTAAGATACTTGAAAATCGTGGAGCAACAATGTGTGGTAAACCAAAGAATAGTTGCAATGTTAAAGTTGATCTGAATAGCGTTTTGGATTTTATTATTCAATGTGGAACAGCAACAACTGAGGTGAGAAACAGCAAGGGAATTGAAATTAAGAGAATGCAATGGATACAAATTAAAGTGGGAAGAGATGAGAATAAAATGAAAGATACCCATAGATAAAATTGTGTTCAATGCAATACAATATACATTTTAAAAGTACAGGTTTTCCAATTCCCATTTTGTTCACCACTTGTTTTTTTTAATTTCAGGATTCAGTTCAATGTGCATTATGTCATCATTATCAAGTGAATACCATTACAGACCTTGGTCTTGGGTCCTTCAAGACGCTAATGGAAAAAACAACTCATAGAAAACATGAGCACCAGAGTGTGGTCTATGAATTAGCACTTTGTAAAGGTGATACGATATTCCTCAAGCACATCCATTCTAACAATAAAGAAACAGCGAGGCCAAAAGCTGGTTTGTTAGGATGGAAGACTGGTGAGGATGCACTAAATGCAATAGTAAGCACACCACTTCTTGATGACATTAAAGAGTGGACACAGTGGGACACAGTATTCAGACCATGTTTAGGTGACCTGAAGCAGTTTCTTCAATTCAACAAGGTCCTTACCCTTGAAACTGAAAAGGGAGGTCTTTTAAAAGTGAATGATACTGTAACCTTGGAAGATTTTATAAAGTCTGTTGATGAAGAAGATGTAATTGGAACTGCAGGTAATCTAGTTTCCTTGGTAATCAGGTATGGTGGTATCCAAGCAGCCCCTCTTGCCTTAATGACCAACCACATCAACTCCAAACTACTGAAGTTAGCATCAGCTGACCAAGATAATGGTAGTCTAAGGTGTCCTCATTTTGTACTTCAGTGCTTATGTAGAATACCACACAGGATGTGTGTCAATTTAGCATCAAAGGTAATTTGCAAGTTTTAATTTGTTGATTTATTTGTAGAAGTGATACTTATTGTTTTACCTACTTGTACTTTGAGAAGGCTGCTTGTGTCATGCATCTTTACACTGTAGCTGCTTCATAAAAATGTACAATCATGTAAGCAACATCAACCATTAAGTACAGATAATCACTGACTATAAAATGCAAGAGATCATACTAAGATAGTGATTTTTCTTTTCTTTAGTTTTTTTTAGAGCCTCTAGCAAGTGCAGTAGGAACAGGGTCCTCAAATCAACTTCTTCTATCTTGCTGCGATAACGATCAACAACACTGTCTTCACCAACTTGGTCTCTCCCTTGGTTACACAGATTTGAGAGAAGACTTTAATTCTATGATTAGTGGTGAAAGTGAAAGACAATCTTTAGTGGAAGAAAGAAGAAGAATGTTGCAGGGTTTACGACCAGTAGCTGTTATCAAACCAGTTGCTGTAGAACAGAAAAGAGTAGAAGAAGAAGTAGAGGTATAATTAAATTAAATTGAAAATATTTTATGGTTTTCACTCCTTGTGAAAGTTTATATATGAACAATGTGTGAAAACCATCATTCTGCCAGTTGCCAAAATTGCAGTTGAAATAAAACATTTTAATAGGTATACTGTTTCCTTTTAACTGCAGCTCTAGTAGTCTTGAGAATGATTGAGTCCAAAGTGTTTTTGAAGGTTGGAGAAGTCATTGTTTTATGCTGAAGTTTCCTCAACCTTAAATATTTAATAACCTAGCTTTTGGGCTAAAATGCCCATTGTCAGGGTTAAAATGTGAAAACATTATTTCAGTGGCTATATGCGTGTTGTATTTTTGTTATATATAGCCGTTGAAATAATGTTTTCACATTTTAACCCTGACAATGGGCATTTAGCCCAAAAGCTAGGTTATTTAAATATTTAAGGTTGAGGAAACTTCAGCATAAAACATAATGATGATGAACATAAACAGTGTAGTAAATTATAGAACCTGATGCCTGTCATTCTGTGTCCTTGAACTTTTATCTCAAGATCACTGAAGCTAATCTGTTGATCAACAATTTATCATTTCTATTAATTTTAAGAAGTTTTATTATTTCCTTTTTTAAGGATCCAACAGTTGTAGTGGTCTCAGAAGAGAATGTTGAATCAAAAGAATCATCTTTTGATAATGAAATGCTTGAACAAGAAGGTAAAATACCTTAGTTTCTATATTACAGGACATGGCTTTTTGAAGGGCAAATAATTGAGACCATGGGTGTGTGTGCAGTGTGTGCAGCCTGTTTGAATTTGTCAACAGAAACTCATTTGTAACAGTTATCCTTTTTATGTTGTATAGTACATGTAAACAGTTTATTACAGGCTAAAGACTCACAATAAATGCTTTTTTTTATTACACAACTTCCTATTTTATTAACAACCTGTGAAAAATTCTAAATATAAAAGTAGACAACCATATTCATCATCATTTTAGCTGGCCTTTGCATTACATTAAGTTGGATACTGTAGCCTTATCCCTGCATGCTGATGTTGTGAGGACATAATAAAATAACTGTGCATCTAAACTGAAAAATATTACTGTTGAATAGGCACAACAAGTGAAAATGAAGTATTCAAAGAGGAAGAACAAGAGAAAATACCAGAAACAAATCCACACAAGGCACTGATTGAAAGCATCCGTAGAGAAGAGTTTGGAATTGGAGTGAGCCTTGGGCTAGAAGAAAGCAAACTAGTACAAAAACAACGTGAACGAGAGGGAAGAAGTCTACATCGACTCTCTGCTGAGCTGTACAGCAAAGACACACACTTTGTCTTAGAATTGATCCAGAATGCAGATGACAACACTTTTACAAGTGACAGTACACCAACTCTCTTGTTTATCATTCAACCACACAGTATTATGGTCCTAAACAATGAAGTAGGGTTTGAAGAGGAGAATATTCGAGCCTTGTGTGATGTAGGGAAAAGTACAAAGGGAGCCCACAAGTATGGCTACATTGGTAAGTATTTTAGTTATATGTCAAACATTTTTTCATTCAGTGGTTGTTAGAATGGTAAGGATTCACTTACTCTTCCTATAACACAGGTCAAAAGGGCATTGGGTTCAAATCTGTGTTTCGTGTGAGTGATAGGCCTGAAGTACATTCAAATGGTTACCACATACGCTTTGATGCTAAGAGTGGTCCTTCAGGATACATACTTCCTCATTGGATTGATGACCACATTGAGCTCTCCTCTTATGGGAATAACTTATCTACTGATCTAGATGATTTACAGTTGGAGAGGTGAGTATGAACTTTAATAAGCTTACTGAACCCAGGGGAGGGGTGGGTGAGGACAAATGTACCTCTGGAAAAAATGAAATATTAGATGTTTTAGAATATATTTTGAGGTTTTTTTGGAATGAGGTGGAAGAAGAATTTTTTGAGAAGCCCAAATAATCTACAGCTATTGGTAATAGTGGTGATTTCTACAGTAGTTGGCTAGCATAGACTGGTACTAATCAGTCCATATTAAACAAACTGTTCGTTTATTATATTAACAGCTGGATGACAAGAATTGTTCTGCCATTGAAGGATGAATTTCATGGGGACAAGAAAAATTCACTGTCTGCACGCTTTAATGATGTTCACCCTTCTTTGCTTCTCTTCCTTCATCGTCTTCGTAGTATCATACTGGTGAACAAGGTGCACATCATTCCTGAACATCACTAAAAAAATAATCCCTCCTTTTTTTCCTTACCCTTCTCTAGAAAACATTCTGTAACTCCTCCCAGGTGATCTTGCATTCAAGTGTGCAAAGCAGTGTTTGTCAAAGTCAACAGTTCCTAATACTCATTCTCCTTATTTCTCATTAAAACCACTAAAAAGCACAGACTGTTAATTAATTTCATTCATCAGCCTTGTAAATACATGCGTAAAAAAGCAAATTTTTGGCAAAGAAACGACAGACATTTAAAAATAGATATGGAAATTTTGGCAATGCGACAAAAACTCTTCTGATTGGCTAATAGAAACCAGAAGTAGGAGCGCAAGATCACCTGGTCTTTTTGGCATCCCCCTTTCCCATGTTATAAATAATGAAATGTGTAGGGCCCATTCAAATGTGAGATTTTGTCACACATCTGAGCAGCCATTTCAATGGCAATTTTGTTGCAATCCCAAATGTATAAAATATGTAAAACAAAATAGCAGCATGTTAAGAAAAGAAAAAATTGCTATTGAACTTGCCATTTGTATCACAAGACAAAATTACCAATGTAAATGGGCCTTCAGATATTTTGATGGTAATTTTTAAAAATAATAGAAAACTTATTATACAAACCTTATTGTAGAACAAAATCCAAAGAATGATGAGGCAAGATCTTGAAAATGGCATTATACAGATTAGTGACAGTCATGGGACAAACCGCTGGCTTGTTATTAAAAAACAGCTGAAAGTAAATGATGTAAGTACAACAACCTGGGATAAGGTTATTATTATGTAAGTTGTGAATTACTGATAACACATCTATGTTTATTTGAACCTACTAAAATTACTGAAAGCATGGGTGGAATAGACATGGTAATAGACACGGCGAGAGTGCTTGCCTCATGGACTCTAACAAAGGAGACCTGGGTTTAATTCTGGGACTTGTCATCATCACATGTTAGTTCTCTCCCTTGCTATGAATGTTTTTTCTCTGGCTTCTCTAGTTTTTCTTCCTTCATAAAAATCAACAATTCTTAATTCCATTTCAGGAATCAAGGGCTATCTGAACATTAAATGTACTAACATGATCCCTCTAAAAATGGTCCAATGATTACAAGTAAATGTGTACTGATAGAGTGCACGCACTGTGAAACAAATAAAAAGTACTAATTATATTTCACGCTTTTAGTGCGTGCACTCTACTAGCATGGTAAATAACCTGTAATATGATATTCTATTTAAGGCAAGTCGAGAAGACATAGAGATGACTGAACTAGCCTTAGCCTTTCCTATGCCAAAAGAGGACAAGACAATCAGCTACATGGCTGACACTGTATGTAATACTATTTGATATAAATGTACTTACTCATTTCCTTATTATAATTATGCCATTTTATAAAGGTCACAAATCTGTTTCAAACTGTATTGAGTTGGAGAACTGAAATGGGTGATCTGAGACCATTAGGAATGTAAATATGTATTTTGATTCTCTTATAAGTTTGATCTAGAGTGAGTTGCCAATATACACCCATATTGTTGGCCCAGAATCGCAACAAGTTATAAATATATTTTCTTTCTGCCCTGGCCAAAACCTGTTGCCATAATAAATGAAAAATACTGAACTTACAGCTTCAATTTTTTTTCTTTGTCATTTTTTGCAGAAGACTTTACCAGCTCAAAACGTTTTTGCTTATCTTCCTTTGAGAAGTTATGGGTTCAAGTTTATAATTCAGGGTGATTTTGAGGTTCCTTCATCGCGTGAAGATGTGGATGGTGATAAAGCATGGAACCAGAGACTTCGTGAGGAAATACCAAAACTCTTTATTGATGCTTTAGATGTTTTCAAGGTAAGATGTTATGCAGTGGAGACATCCAGGGTTTATAAGTATTACTATTTAGCACTCTGAATTGATTTCTGACAAAAAATTTAAGAAAAAATAAATTAAAAATGACAACTATAGTCTTGTTATTTTAAATAATAGATAAAATATGAGCAGGAGACCTTTATGGGGATTTTAAAGTCAAGCTGCAGGTGAGACTTTTAATGCCCATAAAGGTCAACCATGAATATTTTATCTGACTTATCAAATTCATAGGTTAGTTATTGCATGTTCTACTTAAATTTTTAAGATAAAAGTAAATTTGGCTGAGAAAATCCAAGTTAAAGTGTATGCAAATCAGGACAATTTCTCTTACTGATTTAAAAACTCTTTCACCCTTGTGATTTCTATTGTGTTTTCCTCATTAATTATTCATGAATTTGATAAATATCAGTAATTTCACAGGCGGATTACTGCCTCTGCATCCTTGTTAATAATGTTTTAATCATATTTCAGAGTCATCCTCACTTCTCTGGTCTTGCCTCAGTTGCAAAGTTCTTTCAGTTTGTTCCACTTAAGGAAGAAATATTGGATTTTTTCAATCCAGTTGCAGAAATTATTCTAAGACATTTGCAGGGAATGAATTGTCTTCCAGTAGAGAAAGGTGGAACAGATGTACAAAAAGGCTCAGAAAAAAGGTAATAAATTAACTTTTGCAATTTCATTAATTTCAATACAATTTTGCTAGTTTGATGACCAGGTTGACCTGTTGGAATGTGAATGACCTGCTGTGTGATGACATGCAGTATATGAGCCATATGAGCTGCTTGACCTGGTACATGTTTTTTACCTGCATGACCTTATGAGATCTGCTGTATGTGACTTGATATAACTTGATTGTTTTTCCTTTTACTAGTACTCTGTCAACCTGCTTGTTTGTTTAGCCATTCATGATAATGTTAATATTCTATTGCAGCTCTGAGTCTCTGTATGATTGGATGCAGCCTTGCAAAGTTGTTGTCTGTGAAGACCAAGAAATACATACCTTAATTACTCCAGACCTGCTTAACAAGCACTTGGGACTACATTACCTGGCACATGACCTAACCTCTGCCATTAACCCTGTCTTGAGAGCAGAACTTGGCATCAAAACATTGTCTGTTAAGCATTTGATTGAAATTGGAAAATCTGTCATTGTTGAGAATCCATTAGAGTCTCAAGACCTTCATGCAAAGCTGAATAGAGTTCAGTGGATTGCTAAATGGCTGCAATGTGTATATCACTGTCTTGAGAGGGAACATAACAGTAGTTCACAGACATTGGATCAGATTTCTGCTATGAAGATATTCCCTCTCAGTGATTACACTTTTGTTAATCTTAAGGACAATGCTATCTTTTTTCCTCTCTCCATAAATAAGCAAACAATGAAGGCAAAGAAAAAAAGTAAGCTTATAAATTTTTAGAAGCCAATATTTCTGTTAGTTGTTTTTTTTCAATAAAATGATAGTTACTTTGTAATTTATTCTTTAAGGATCACCTGCTAAGTACCTGACTGAGCTTGAAAAAGACCTCTCTGTTTTAAATGCCGAGCTGTTGAATCACCTTGAGAATGTGGGCCACAGCCAAGTTGAGAAACTTCTTCAACAACTTGGTGTAAAATACTGGACTGCAAAAGATGTTATTCATAACCATATTCTACCAACATTTAAGTCTGACACGTGGAAGGTATATAACATCGCTCAGTATATTTATATCCATTTTATAATTATTTAATATACATCTTTTTATACAATTAACTATTGTTTTGTAGCTAAAGAGCCATGATGTACTTCAGAGTTACTTGGTATACATTTTCATTGAGCATCTGAGTGACTCAAGGGTGTGTGACATGGATGAACTAAAATGTTATGCTCAGGTTTTAACAAACAAAGGTCCAAAAAACCCTTACAAGACACCAGTGCATTTTACACCAAGATATGGCAATCCCTTGAATCTTGTTGCTACCTTTCCAAGTAAGTTGTGTTTATTTAATTTCTTGAATATCTATGAGAGAAAAGTAAGCTTGCAGAATGATTACACCAAAATACTTGCCTTGATCACAAAGAATCCAAAACAAATTGATTCTTAAATAAGTCAAAATTGGTTTTATTATGTGTGGAAAATAGCCTTGCATTAGTGTAGAATGTTTATGTGCTTCATAGAAGATCTGTTGAATTCTCAAGTTAGTGTTGTAAAGGCTGTATATTCTTACTTGCTGCTCACATTTGTGAATATTGAAATAAGGATTTAACCCTACATACATATAATCAGTAATTTAAGAATTCGCAAAGGTTCAAATCAGTAATGGCAATTGACATGACATCGGAGTATACTGTTTCAGTTAGTCAACTTGTGGACTTCTAGGAGACTAGACAGGTTAACAAAGTTTATGATAATAATTATAATGAAAATTTAACCATCAGCTATTTCTTGGACACTCATTGATGACTCCTATTTAAATGAAGCAAGTGCTGGGCACCAGGAATGGACAAAGTTCTTCTCTGATCTTGGTGTACAACATTTTCTGATCATTGAAAGAAAACACACCATATTGACCAAGATGACACTGGTAAATATCAAACTACATGCCCATAGATCATATTACTGTACTCTATGATTTGAATCCAAGAAAATTAATAATTCTTTATTATAAAACTTTTAGCAGTTATTTGGTGTAGTTTAGCTGCATCCAGAAAATTTTGTGCAGAAGAGTGCAGAAATGGATAAATTGTATGATGATCGTCATATACCACAGTATTTACGATTCTACTATTTTACAATTTTGTATACCACTCTTCAAATTATGATTCTTCTGATTCTACGATTCATCCAATTCTGTCATTCTTCCGATTCTTAAAAGATGTTGGTGGACCTGATTATGATTCATATTATTTGTCATTCTCAAAAGTTATTGGTGGTACTGATTATGAATTATATTATTCCTCATTCAAAAAGATCTCAGTGAAAAAGATTATGAATTACATTCCTTGTTCTAAACATATGAAGATCTTAGAAGAGTTAAATTTGGAAAATTGTAGAATTGGAAGAATTGTAAAATATGAATACACTTAGATATTGACAATATACAGTATAATCAACTGAGGTAAATCGCATAATAGTAGGCCTAAATAGCAGTGTACTATTCCACTATTTATCCATTACCCCACTGTTCTTGTTCCCTCCTTTAATGGAAAACACAACCTTCCACTGCTTGCACCTTCCAGAAACACTTTGTAAAATGTCTTTTTAACATTTCCATTAGGATACTTCTCCATGGTCTCTATATTGTGATTCCTGGCCCAAGACTGATGGTATCTATGTAATTGAAGACTTCTATTGTGCTCAACTAGAAGAGTTCATAGGTAAACAACCAGTAAACCCTCAACAAGCAAAAGTTCTTGCTGAAAACATTGACAAGCAATGGAAAGATTGCTACTCCAAATATGCAGAAATGATCCCAATAAAAGATAGCAAAGAAAATAAAATTGGTGACACTCTCTCATCCTTCTTGCTTTATTTGAAAACCGAACCTTGGCTTCCAGTTGTCCATTCTAGCACTTGTGGTATTCCTGAGAAGCTGTACCACAAAAGTGATGAACTGTATAGTGTTCTGGCTGACCATGTACCTTATGTGGACATTGAGCTGCAAGATAAGTACTTTTTAAAGGTTCTTGGTGTAACAATGGTTCTTACTTTAGATAACCTTCTTGGACACCTTAAAGAATGGTCACACAATTCACGCCAGTCAAGTGTTAGTCAAAACAATGGTTTTTTCACCTCTCTTGCACACATGAAAAGAGTTTATGATTACATTCATTCTATAACTGATGATAAACTCAAAATAGCCAGCACCTTCCAGAAAGATCCACTTATTTTTGTTCCATTTTCATTCAACTGCAAAGAAAAAGAAGAGCAGAAAATATATGGTGCATTTTATTTCATGAAAGAGGTCTGTTGGAGAGATCCTTCTGGTGTAACATCCAAGCTTCTCGAGTCAAAGAAATACAATCCCAAGCGCCAAATCCTCAATGTTTACTACAAGGAGCTCTCTGACTTTTTCAGGTTATATTTGAAAGTTGATCAGACTCCGCATTCTGATGAATACCTAGAAATGGCATCTATTTTAACTGGGGAAAATTCTTTGCCAACTCCACCAGTTGTGAAATTACTTATCGAGATATTTGCCGTACTTGGTGAAAAGTGTTTGTCAAAGAGAACAGTTCAAGAAAGAGACCATAGCTACATGGACAGTGCTGGTTATTCGCACAACAATTTTTGTTTTGAAGAAGAAGACATAGATCCTGGTATGGCTAATTATTTCAAAGAAAAACTAACAAAAGAGGACATTTTTCCTTGTGCTACAAGATGGGTGTCCCTTTCAGATAAACCTATTGAATCTGATAGTAAACGTCTGAAGAAAGTCTTCGAGCAGGAAGAGGATGTTCACTTTATTGTATTTGAACATACTTCAGCTAAACCATCACATCTTGCCAAGGAAAAGGTGTTAATGGAGAAAGTGGACATTTTCTTGAGAGCTTGTGGTATTCCTAAATTAAGTGCATGTGTTGAAGAGGAGCTGATAACAAAGAGTGTTGAATTTCAATGCCACGAGGTACAGCAATATTTCCACCAGATAGTACCATGTGTACAAAGATACATGTATCACCATATGCCTGAAGTGTACACAGCCCTTGTAGAAGAAAAGTTCAATGGAAAACTTGCTGAAATGACATTTGTCACTGTTGAGACACTAGAAGTGGTTTACCGGTTAAAGAATCTACCTGAAGTCACTGTGCCACAAGAAGCAAAATGGGGACATGAGATCACTGAGAATAAGATTTTCTTCTATGCTGTAAGAAATTATGTTAAAAATGTTCAAACACAAGAAGTTGCAAAGCTGTTTAGTGGAGGTAGGGACCTTCGTAAAAGGTTTGAGAATTTCCTTGAACTGCTTCAAATAAAGCTGGAAACAAATCAAGATCTTGAAGGTTTTCTGGAGGATCAAGAAGTTTTTAGTTTGCCATATAATGAAGAACAATGGTATGTACCAGCACCAGAAATTCCAAAGACTCCAGAAATTGTTGAGGAAGAAGAATTTGAGCCACCATTTCATGCAGATAAAGTACAACACCGAGAATATGAAGATGATGGAGCCCTACATTGTTGGCCACCTCGGTCCTCTGCCTCAGGATTGAAAGGCAGTTCTAACCCTGAGCAGCAATCTCAAGAAAAGGTTTTAGAGAGATGGCCTGTTCCTGAAGCACCAGAATCAACCAAGGACCAAATGATCAAAGAGGAAACAAATCACTTACAGGAGAATATAGCTCCTGCTAAACCTGCTTCCAATGTGGTTAATCAAACATCAGTTTCTAAGCAAGAGGATGATCTAACTTATCAACAGAACAAAACAGTGAGTCGAGATATCAAACAAGAACCTTCATTGGTCCCAGACAGAAATGTTAATCATGAGACACCAAATCCTGAGAGAAATTTATCCATGGTATACACTACGACTGGATCAGTAACGGGAACATTGCCACAAGAAGAACCTATTAGACAATTACACGACAACAACACTGTGGAGAGTTCTTTCTCTACCATATATACACCTGATATGCAAGTTAATGTGCAAGATCTAGATTTTGAAGATTTGCCAACAGATGATGTTTCTTTGCCAGAAAGATTTGCTATTAATGAAAATCCAAACAGGGAAGAGATTGGCCGTTGGGGAGAAAAGCTAGTATATGAATATCTATTAAAGAACCATTCAAACCCAGCCAATGTTAATACAACTGTTGAAATAAAGTGGATGAATGAGCAGGGTAATTCTGTATCACCTTATGATATTGAGATCAAAGAAAAAACCAATGGAATTGATCATTCTAGCACTTTTATTGAAGTTAAAACTACATCTGGAGATGACAAGGAACATTTTGAGATTTCTGTTCCAGAGCTAAAGTTTGCATTAGACCAGGGTGAGAAGCTACATTTGTATCGGGTCTTTAATGCTGGAAATTCTAACACAATTCGTATTCTACGAGTAAAAGATCTTGCTGCACATTTAGAAAAGAAAACTGTAAAAGTTTTTATGATAATTTAATTAGTGATGGGGTCATTAATTGCCTTAATTTTCAATATTTTAAATGTTATGACCCTTCCAATTAGTGATTGACTTTTAAGTAAGATAGTGGTAGGCAATATTACAATTACAATAGTGTTACCAAATTTTTTTACAAATTTTTTAACTCCTTTTTTAGTAAAATTGTATGAACTCTAATTTTAATTCTACTGGTAAATCAATTTTTAAACTTGTTAAATATCATGCATCATCTATATTCAATGTAATTATTATTTTGAATCAGGGCATTACAAATTAATTTTTAAAAAAATGGAAGAATGAGAAATAAAGGGAACATGAAATAAGGATTGGATAGAAAGAGGAGTTTTGTTTTTTCTCGATTGTAGGTTCTCACACTTTCCTCCTATTTTCTTGGGTACTTGTACTTGTTATTGCAGTTCAAACACACACATTTGAAGCTTGAAATATTTTACTTAATTTTAAGCAATATTATTTCTATTTTACATCCCTGCAGTCTAATCAAATGAATGTTAGACAAAGCTTATCTATAGTAAGATATTTACACATTTCTCAACAATTTAATGATAAACTTGATGACCAATAGTAAAATAATTTCTCCTTTGTCTCTGAACAAATATTATTAGTTTTTAGAAAGATTTAGTCTAAAAAAGGTTTTGATTTTTACATTTTTACATTCTTTATCAGGTCTGGATGGGAAGTTAAGGACTTATCACATCACCCCTATACATGTAAGGATTTCTTTTCATTATGATTGTACAGGTCACGAAAGTAAAAATGTTTTCCTCTTTGACATTTTCACACCCCTTTTTAATTAAAAAAATAGAAATCCATTTTGGGTAATTTCCACACATTTTTAATTACCAAACTCTGCAAATAAATTAATTTATCCATTTAAGCAAAAGTAAAATGAACAAGATAGAAATTGAAAATGGCAAGAAATATTTTGGGTCACAGAAAGCAAATAATATAACTGTGAAATAGGCACTAAAAATAGTACTAATTAACACTAAATAGGAAGTTAGTGAACCATAACATGCTGGTGCACAGGGATTAAGAAATGCATGGGGGCAGAAAACATACATCAGAACAACCCAATAAACACTTTATTTGTTCAAACAACTTGAATATAAATCAAGATTCAAGACACAGCTAGACTATTGAGTTATTTCTATCAGTTACTTTAAAATGTGTTGTCATTTTTGCAAAGCAGTAATTTTCAAAGCTTCAGTGCCAGCTTGATGCTCCAATTAGCAATCAATCAATCAAACTTTATTTAATGAGGGTTTACATATTAACCCAAGGAGTTATCTAACATACATGTATGGTCCTAAGTTCTAATTAGTACTAAATAGTTTGTGTGCTATTTCATGGTTATATTATTTGCATTCTAATATTTTCATCCTTATATTATTTTTTACAGTAATGTTAACTTATTTACTATTTAGTAAAATTTGTCTATTATTTTAGTTTACATGTTGCACCAATGCCATTTTTATAAAATAGATAAAAAGTACAAAAACATTAATATATATGTAGTAGAAACAGTACATAAATATATATACTTTACTTGATGTCACATGATGCAGTGCTCAGAGAATTTTTACTTTGTGTTTTTTTATTACACAGGTTTTACTGATAAAGTGTATGCAGATATAGCTCTTACACATATTTTATTTTGAAAAAATATCATGAGAACAGTTTAAAAGGAAGTTTTCAAATTGCATGAGCTGAAGGGGAGTGGAATTTGACTTCCTTTTAAAGAACATGAGAATCCATGTGCTTTTGTGGTAGTAATATAGCCAGTAAAATGTTGAGATTTAAAGGAAGTGTGAAAAAGAATTTCACAACCCTTACCCAAACAAAGTACCATCAGAAAATCACTGAACTAGGATAGAAAGTGAGATGTAATATTTCAAATCCGACAATGAGGACTTCTCATACTCATGAATAATTGGGGAGGAATCTTTGAATATCAAAAATATCAAACTTAAAGCCGAGGAGGGTTTTGAATTCAGCAGGGAAGAGTCAGGGGTGAAGTTATAAATGTCAAAGTTGAAATTGCATTATTTTGAGCATGTGCAAGTTGTAATATTTTTAGCTTTCAACGTCCCACATGGAACAGGTAAGATTGATTTCAGAAATAAAGAGGCTTTAATTTGCATTTCTGGTTTAGGTCTGGGATTTATGAGGGTACTAGAAAAGTCTTGTATGACATTAGTTGCCTTTGTAATCCTGGTTCCACGGTGCACGTGCTGTCCCCCGGGATTCTGCATTGTACTTTGAACTTTTCACGCTGCTGGACTGAATTAATTTTGTTCCAGTCCTAGGACTGGAACAAAATTAATTCAGTCCAGCAGCGTGAAAAGTTCAAAGTACAATGCAGAATCCCGGGGGACAGCACGTGCACCGTGGAACCAGGATTACAAAGGCAACTAATGTCATACAAGACTTTTCTAGTACCCTCATAAATCCCAGACCTAAACCAGAAATGCAAATTAAAGCCTCTTTATTTCTGAAATCAATCTTACCTGTTCCATGTGGGACGTTGAAAGCTAAAAATATTACAACTTGCACATGCTCAAAATAATGCAATTTCAACTTTGACATTTATAACTTCACCCCTGACTCTTCCCTGCTGAATTCAAAACCCTCCTCGGCTTTAAGTTTGATATTTTTGATATTCAAAGATTCCTCCCCAATTATTCATGAGTATGAGAAGTCCTCATTGTCGGATTTGAAATATTACATCTCACTTTCTATCCTAGTTCAGTGATTTTCTGATGGTACTTTGTTTGGGTAAGGGTTGTGAAATTCTTTTTCACACTTCCTTTAAATCTCAACATTTTACTGGCTATATTACTACCACAAAAGCACATGGATTCTCATGTTCTTTAAAAGGAAGTCAAATTCCACTCCCCTTCAGCTCATGCAATTTGAAAACTTCCTTTTAAACTGTTCTCATGATATTTTTTCAAAATAAAATATGTGTAAGAGCTATATCTGCATACACTTTATCAGTAAAACCTGTGTAATAAAAAAACACAAAGTAAAAATTCTCTGAGCACTGCATCATGTGACATCAAGTAAAGTATATATATTTATGTACTGTTTCTACTACATATATATTAATGTTTTTGTACTTTTTATCTATTTTATAAAAATGGCATTGGTGCAACATGTAAACTAAAATAATAGACAAATTTTACTAAATAGTAAATAAGTTAACATTACTGTAAAAAATAATATAAGGATGAAAATATTAGAATGCAAATAATATAACCATGAAATAGCACACAAACTATTTAGTACTAATTAGAACTTAGGACCATACATGTATGTTAGATAACTCCTTGGGTTAATATGTAAACCCTCATTAAATAAAGTTTGATTGATTGATTGCTAATTGGAGCATCAAGCTGGCACTGAAGCTTTGAAAATTACTGCTTTGCAAAAATGACAACACATTTTAAAGTAACTGATAGAAATAACTCAATAGTCTAGCTGTGTCTTGAATCTTGATTTATATTCAAGTTGTTTGAACAAATAAAGTGTTTATTGGGTTGTTCTGATGTATGTTTTCTGCCCCCATGCATTTCTTAATCCCTGTGCACCAGCATGTTATGGTTCACTAACTTCCTATTTAGTGTTAATTAGTACTATTTTTAGTGCCTATTTCACAGTTATATTATTTGCTTTCTGTGACCCAAAATATTTCTTGCCATTTTCAATTTCTATCTTGTTCATTTTACTTTTGCTTAAATGGATAAATTAATTTATTTGCAGAGTTTGGTAATTAAAAATGTGTGGAAATTACCCAAAATGGATTTCTATTTTTTTAATTAAAAAGGGGTGTGAAAATGTCAAAGAGGAAAACATTTTTACTTTCGTGACCTGTACAATCATAATGAAAAGAAATCCTTACATGTATAGGGGTGATGTGATAAGTCCTTAACTTCCCATCCAGACCTGATAAAGAATGTAAAAATGTAAAAATCAAAACCTTTTTTAGACTAAATCTTTCTAAAAACTAATAATATTTGTTCAGAGACAAAGGAGAAATTATTTTACTATTGGTCATCAAGTTTATCATTAAATTGTTGAGAAATGTGTAAATATCTTACTATAGATAAGCTTTGTCTAACATTCATTTGATTAGACTGCAGGGATGTAAAATAGAAATAATATTGCTTAAAATTAAGTAAAATATTTCAAGCTTCAAATGTGTGTGTTTGAACTGCAATAACAAGTACAAGTACCCAAGAAAATAGGAGGAAAGTGTGAGAACCTACAATCGAGAAAAAACAAAACTCCTCTTTCTATCCAATCCTTATTTCATGTTCCCTTTATTTCTCATTCTTCCATTTTTTTAAAAATTAATTTGTAATGCCCTGATTCAAAATAATAATTACATTGAATATAGATGATGCATGATATTTAACAAGTTTAAAAATTGATTTACCAGTAGAATTAAAATTAGAGTTCATACAATTTTACTAAAAAAGGAGTTAAAAAATTTGTAAAAAAATTTGGTAACACTATTGTAATTGTAATATTGCCTACCACTATCTTACTTAAAAGTCAATCACTAATTGGAAGGGTCATAACATTTAAAATATTGAAAATTAAGGCAATTAATGACCCCATCACTAATTAAATTATCATAAAAACTTTTACAGTTTTCTTTTCTAAATGTGCAGCAAGATCTTTTACTCGTAGAATACGAATTGTGTTAGAATTTCCAGCATTAAAGACCCGATACAAATGTAGCTTCTCACCCTGGTCTAATGCAAACTTTAGCTCTGGAACAGAAATCTCAAAATGTTCCTTGTCATCTCCAGATGTAGTTTTAACTTCAATAAAAGTGCTAGAATGATCAATTCCATTGGTTTTTTCTTTGATCTCAATATCATAAGGTGATACAGAATTACCCTGCTCATTCATCCACTTTATTTCAACAGTTGTATTAACATTGGCTGGGTTTGAATGGTTCTTTAATAGATATTCATATACTAGCTTTTCTCCCCAACGGCCAATCTCTTCCCTGTTTGGATTTTCATTAATAGCAAATCTTTCTGGCAAAGAAACATCATCTGTTGGCAAATCTTCAAAATCTAGATCTTGCACATTAACTTGCATATCAGGTGTATATATGGTAGAGAAAGAACTCTCCACAGTGTTGTTGTCGTGTAATTGTCTAATAGGTTCTTCTTGTGGCAATGTTCCCGTTACTGATCCAGTCGTAGTGTATACCATGGATAAATTTCTCTCAGGATTTGGTGTCTCATGATTAACATTTCTGTCTGGGACCAATGAAGGTTCTTGTTTGATATCTCGACTCACTGTTTTGTTCTGTTGATAAGTTAGATCATCCTCTTGCTTAGAAACTGATGTTTGATTAACCACATTGGAAGCAGGTTTAGCAGGAGCTATATTCTCCTGTAAGTGATTTGTTTCCTCTTTGATCATTTGGTCCTTGGTTGATTCTGGTGCTTCAGGAACAGGCCATCTCTCTAAAACCTTTTCTTGAGATTGCTGCTCAGGGTTAGAACTGCCTTTCAATCCTGAGGCAGAGGACCGAGGTGGCCAACAATGTAGGGCTCCATCATCTTCATATTCTCGGTGTTGTACTTTATCTGCATGAAATGGTGGCTCAAATTCTTCTTCCTCAACAATTTCTGGAGTCTTTGGAATTTCTGGTGCTGGTACATACCATTGTTCTTCATTATATGGCAAACTAAAAACTTCTTGATCCTCCAGAAAACCTTCAAGATCTTGATTTGTTTCCAGCTTTATTTGAAGCAGTTCAAGGAAATTCTCAAACCTTTTACGAAGGTCCCTACCTCCACTAAACAGCTTTGCAACTTCTTGTGTTTGAACATTTTTAACATAATTTCTTACAGCATAGAAGAAAATCTTATTCTCAGTGATCTCATGTCCCCATTTTGCTTCTTGTGGCACAGTGACTTCAGGTAGATTCTTTAACCGGTAAACCACTTCTAGTGTCTCAACAGTGACAAATGTCATTTCAGCAAGTTTTCCATTGAACTTTTCTTCTACAAGGGCTGTGTACACTTCAGGCATATGGTGATACATGTATCTTTGTACACATGGTACTATCTGGTGGAAATATTGCTGTACCTCGTGGCATTGAAATTCAACACTCTTTGTTATCAGCTCCTCTTCAACACATGCACTTAATTTAGGAATACCACAAGCTCTCAAGAAAATGTCCACTTTCTCCATTAACACCTTTTCCTTGGCAAGATGTGATGGTTTAGCTGAAGTATGTTCAAATACAATAAAGTGAACATCCTCTTCCTGCTCGAAGACTTTCTTCAGACGTTTACTATCAGATTCAATAGGTTTATCTGAAAGGGACACCCATCTTGTAGCACAAGGAAAAATGTCCTCTTTTGTTAGTTTTTCTTTGAAATAATTAGCCATACCAGGATCTATGTCTTCTTCTTCAAAACAAAAATTGTTGTGCGAATAACCAGCACTGTCCATGTAGCTATGGTCTCTTTCTTGAACTGTTCTCTTTGACAAACACTTTTCACCAAGTACGGCAAATATCTCGATAAGTAATTTCACAACTGGTGGAGTTGGCAAAGAATTTTCCCCAGTTAAAATAGATGCCATTTCTAGGTATTCATCAGAATGCGGAGTCTGATCAACTTTCAAATATAACCTGAAAAAGTCAGAGAGCTCCTTGTAGTAAACATTGAGGATTTGGCGCTTGGGATTGTATTTCTTTGACTCGAGAAGCTTGGATGTTACACCAGAAGGATCTCTCCAACAGACCTCTTTCATGAAATAAAATGCACCATATATTTTCTGCTCTTCTTTTTCTTTGCAGTTGAATGAAAATGGAACAAAAATAAGTGGATCTTTCTGGAAGGTGCTGGCTATTTTGAGTTTATCATCAGTTATAGAATGAATGTAATCATAAACTCTTTTCATGTGTGCAAGAGAGGTGAAAAAACCATTGTTTTGACTAACACTTGACTGGCGTGAATTGTGTGACCATTCTTTAAGGTGTCCAAGAAGGTTATCTAAAGTAAGAACCATTGTTACACCAAGAACCTTTAAAAAGTACTTATCTTGCAGCTCAATGTCCACATAAGGTACATGGTCAGCCAGAACACTATACAGTTCATCACTTTTGTGGTACAGCTTCTCAGGAATACCACAAGTGCTAGAATGGACAACTGGAAGCCAAGGTTCGGTTTTCAAATAAAGCAAGAAGGATGAGAGAGTGTCACCAATTTTATTTTCTTTGCTATCTTTTATTGGGATCATTTCTGCATATTTGGAGTAGCAATCTTTCCATTGCTTGTCAATGTTTTCAGCAAGAACTTTTGCTTGTTGAGGGTTTACTGGTTGTTTACCTATGAACTCTTCTAGTTGAGCACAATAGAAGTCTTCAATTACATAGATACCATCAGTCTTGGGCCAGGAATCACAATATAGAGACCATGGAGAAGTATCCTAATGGAAATGTTAAAAAGACATTTTACAAAGTGTTTCTGGAAGGTGCAAGCAGTGGAAGGTTGTGTTTTCCATTAAAGGAGGGAACAAGAACAGTGGGGTAATGGATAAATAGTGGAATAGTACACTGCTATTTAGGCCTACTATTATGCGATTTACCTCAGTTGATTATACTGTATATTGTCAATATCTAAGTGTATTCATATTTTACAATTCTTCCAATTCTACAATTTTCCAAATTTAACTCTTCTAAGATCTTCATATGTTTAGAACAAGGAATGTAATTCATAATCTTTTTCACTGAGATCTTTTTGAATGAGGAATAATATAATTCATAATCAGTACCACCAATAACTTTTGAGAATGACAAATAATATGAATCATAATCAGGTCCACCAACATCTTTTAAGAATCGGAAGAATGACAGAATTGGATGAATCGTAGAATCAGAAGAATCATAATTTGAAGAGTGGTATACAAAATTGTAAAATAGTAGAATCGTAAATACTGTGGTATATGACGATCATCATACAATTTATCCATTTCTGCACTCTTCTGCACAAAATTTTCTGGATGCAGCTAAACTACACCAAATAACTGCTAAAAGTTTTATAATAAAGAATTATTAATTTTCTTGGATTCAAATCATAGAGTACAGTAATATGATCTATGGGCATGTAGTTTGATATTTACCAGTGTCATCTTGGTCAATATGGTGTGTTTTCTTTCAATGATCAGAAAATGTTGTACACCAAGATCAGAGAAGAACTTTGTCCATTCCTGGTGCCCAGCACTTGCTTCATTTAAATAGGAGTCATCAATGAGTGTCCAAGAAATAGCTGATGGTTAAATTTTCATTATAATTATTATCATAAACTTTGTTAACCTGTCTAGTCTCCTAGAAGTCCACAAGTTGACTAACTGAAACAGTATACTCCGATGTCATGTCAATTGCCATTACTGATTTGAACCTTTGCGAATTCTTAAATTACTGATTATATGTATGTAGGGTTAAATCCTTATTTCAATATTCACAAATGTGAGCAGCAAGTAAGAATATACAGCCTTTACAACACTAACTTGAGAATTCAACAGATCTTCTATGAAGCACATAAACATTCTACACTAATGCAAGGCTATTTTCCACACATAATAAAACCAATTTTGACTTATTTAAGAATCAATTTGTTTTGGATTCTTTGTGATCAAGGCAAGTATTTTGGTGTAATCATTCTGCAAGCTTACTTTTCTCTCATAGATATTCAAGAAATTAAATAAACACAACTTACTTGGAAAGGTAGCAACAAGATTCAAGGGATTGCCATATCTTGGTGTAAAATGCACTGGTGTCTTGTAAGGGTTTTTTGGACCTTTGTTTGTTAAAACCTGAGCATAACATTTTAGTTCATCCATGTCACACACCCTTGAGTCACTCAGATGCTCAATGAAAATGTATACCAAGTAACTCTGAAGTACATCATGGCTCTTTAGCTACAAAACAATAGTTAATTGTATAAAAAGATGTATATTAAATAATTATAAAATGGATATAAATATACTGAGCGATGTTATATACCTTCCACGTGTCAGACTTAAATGTTGGTAGAATATGGTTATGAATAACATCTTTTGCAGTCCAGTATTTTACACCAAGTTGTTGAAGAAGTTTCTCAACTTGGCTGTGGCCCACATTCTCAAGGTGATTCAACAGCTCGGCATTTAAAACAGAGAGGTCTTTTTCAAGCTCAGTCAGGTACTTAGCAGGTGATCCTTAAAGAATAAATTACAAAGTAACTATCATTTTATTGAAAAAAAACAACTAACAGAAATATTGGCTTCTAAAAATTTATAAGCTTACTTTTTTTCTTTGCCTTCATTGTTTGCTTATTTATGGAGAGAGGAAAAAAGATAGCATTGTCCTTAAGATTAACAAAAGTGTAATCACTGAGAGGGAATATCTTCATAGCAGAAATCTGATCCAATGTCTGTGAACTACTGTTATGTTCCCTCTCAAGACAGTGATATACACATTGCAGCCATTTAGCAATCCACTGAACTCTATTCAGCTTTGCATGAAGGTCTTGAGACTCTAATGGATTCTCAACAATGACAGATTTTCCAATTTCAATCAAATGCTTAACAGACAATGTTTTGATGCCAAGTTCTGCTCTCAAGACAGGGTTAATGGCAGAGGTTAGGTCATGTGCCAGGTAATGTAGTCCCAAGTGCTTGTTAAGCAGGTCTGGAGTAATTAAGGTATGTATTTCTTGGTCTTCACAGACAACAACTTTGCAAGGCTGCATCCAATCATACAGAGACTCAGAGCTGCAATAGAATATTAACATTATCATGAATGGCTAAACAAACAAGCAGGTTGACAGAGTACTAGTAAAAGGAAAAACAATCAAGTTATATCAAGTCACATACAGCAGATCTCATAAGGTCATGCAGGTAAAAAACATGTACCAGGTCAAGCAGCTCATATGGCTCATATACTGCATGTCATCACACAGCAGGTCATTCACATTCCAACAGGTCAACCTGGTCATCAAACTAGCAAAATTGTATTGAAATTAATGAAATTGCAAAAGTTAATTTATTACCTTTTTTCTGAGCCTTTTTGTACATCTGTTCCACCTTTCTCTACTGGAAGACAATTCATTCCCTGCAAATGTCTTAGAATAATTTCTGCAACTGGATTGAAAAAATCCAATATTTCTTCCTTAAGTGGAACAAACTGAAAGAACTTTGCAACTGAGGCAAGACCAGAGAAGTGAGGATGACTCTGAAATATGATTAAAACATTATTAACAAGGATGCAGAGGCAGTAATCCGCCTGTGAAATTACTGATATTTATCAAATTCATGAATAATTAATGAGGAAAACACAATAGAAATCACAAGGGTGAAAGAGTTTTTAAATCAGTAAGAGAAATTGTCCTGATTTGCATACACTTTAACTTGGATTTTCTCAGCCAAATTTACTTTTATCTTAAAAATTTAAGTAGAACATGCAATAACTAACCTATGAATTTGATAAGTCAGATAAAATATTCATGGTTGACCTTTATGGGCATTAAAAGTCTCACCTGCAGCTTGACTTTAAAATCCCCATAAAGGTCTCCTGCTCATATTTTATCTATTATTTAAAATAACAAGACTATAGTTGTCATTTTTAATTTATTTTTTCTTAAATTTTTTGTCAGAAATCAATTCAGAGTGCTAAATAGTAATACTTATAAACCCTGGATGTCTCCACTGCATAACATCTTACCTTGAAAACATCTAAAGCATCAATAAAGAGTTTTGGTATTTCCTCACGAAGTCTCTGGTTCCATGCTTTATCACCATCCACATCTTCACGCGATGAAGGAACCTCAAAATCACCCTGAATTATAAACTTGAACCCATAACTTCTCAAAGGAAGATAAGCAAAAACGTTTTGAGCTGGTAAAGTCTTCTGCAAAAAATGACAAAGAAAAAAAATTGAAGCTGTAAGTTCAGTATTTTTCATTTATTATGGCAACAGGTTTTGGCCAGGGCAGAAAGAAAATATATTTATAACTTGTTGCGATTCTGGGCCAACAATATGGGTGTATATTGGCAACTCACTCTAGATCAAACTTATAAGAGAATCAAAATACATATTTACATTCCTAATGGTCTCAGATCACCCATTTCAGTTCTCCAACTCAATACAGTTTGAAACAGATTTGTGACCTTTATAAAATGGCATAATTATAATAAGGAAATGAGTAAGTACATTTATATCAAATAGTATTACATACAGTGTCAGCCATGTAGCTGATTGTCTTGTCCTCTTTTGGCATAGGAAAGGCTAAGGCTAGTTCAGTCATCTCTATGTCTTCTCGACTTGCCTTAAATAGAATATCATATTACAGGTTATTTACCATGCTAGTAGAGTGCACGCACTAAAAGCGTGAAATATAATTAGTACTTTTTATTTGTTTCACAGTGCGTGCACTCTATCAGTACACATTTACTTGTAATCATTGGACCATTTTTAGAGGGATCATGTTAGTACATTTAATGTTCAGATAGCCCTTGATTCCTGAAATGGAATTAAGAATTGTTGATTTTTATGAAGGAAGAAAAACTAGAGAAGCCAGAGAAAAAACATTCATAGCAAGGGAGAGAACTAACATGTGATGATGACAAGTCCCAGAATTAAACCCAGGTCTCCTTTGTTAGAGTCCATGAGGCAAGCACTCTCGCCGTGTCTATTACCATGTCTATTCCACCCATGCTTTCAGTAATTTTAGTAGGTTCAAATAAACATAGATGTGTTATCAGTAATTCACAACTTACATAATAATAACCTTATCCCAGGTTGTTGTACTTACATCATTTACTTTCAGCTGTTTTTTAATAACAAGCCAGCGGTTTGTCCCATGACTGTCACTAATCTGTATAATGCCATTTTCAAGATCTTGCCTCATCATTCTTTGGATTTTGTTCTACAATAAGGTTTGTATAATAAGTTTTCTATTATTTTTAAAAATTACCATCAAAATATCTGAAGGCCCATTTACATTGGTAATTTTGTCTTGTGATACAAATGGCAAGTTCAATAGCAATTTTTTCTTTTCTTAACATGCTGCTATTTTGTTTTACATATTTTATACATTTGGGATTGCAACAAAATTGCCATTGAAATGGCTGCTCAGATGTGTGACAAAATCTCACATTTGAATGGGCCCTACACATTTCATTATTTATAACATGGGAAAGGGGGATGCCAAAAAGACCAGGTGATCTTGCGCTCCTACTTCTGGTTTCTATTAGCCAATCAGAAGAGTTTTTGTCGCATTGCCAAAATTTCCATATCTATTTTTAAATGTCTGTCGTTTCTTTGCCAAAAATTTGCTTTTTTACGCATGTATTTACAAGGCTGATGAATGAAATTAATTAACAGTCTGTGCTTTTTAGTGGTTTTAATGAGAAATAAGGAGAATGAGTATTAGGAACTGTTGACTTTGACAAACACTGCTTTGCACACTTGAATGCAAGATCACCTGGGAGGAGTTACAGAATGTTTTCTAGAGAAGGGTAAGGAAAAAAAGGAGGGATTATTTTTTTAGTGATGTTCAGGAATGATGTGCACCTTGTTCACCAGTATGATACTACGAAGACGATGAAGGAAGAGAAGCAAAGAAGGGTGAACATCATTAAAGCGTGCAGACAGTGAATTTTTCTTGTCCCCATGAAATTCATCCTTCAATGGCAGAACAATTCTTGTCATCCAGCTGTTAATATAATAAACGAACAGTTTGTTTAATATGGACTGATTAGTACCAGTCTATGCTAGCCAACTACTGTAGAAATCACCACTATTACCAATAGCTGTAGATTATTTGGGCTTCTCAAAAAATTCTTCTTCCACCTCATTCCAAAAAAACCTCAAAATATATTCTAAAACATCTAATATTTCATTTTTTCCAGAGGTACATTTGTCCTCACCCACCCCTCCCCTGGGTTCAGTAAGCTTATTAAAGTTCATACTCACCTCTCCAACTGTAAATCATCTAGATCAGTAGATAAGTTATTCCCATAAGAGGAGAGCTCAATGTGGTCATCAATCCAATGAGGAAGTATGTATCCTGAAGGACCACTCTTAGCATCAAAGCGTATGTGGTAACCATTTGAATGTACTTCAGGCCTATCACTCACACGAAACACAGATTTGAACCCAATGCCCTTTTGACCTGTGTTATAGGAAGAGTAAGTGAATCCTTACCATTCTAACAACCACTGAATGAAAAAATGTTTGACATATAACTAAAATACTTACCAATGTAGCCATACTTGTGGGCTCCCTTTGTACTTTTCCCTACATCACACAAGGCTCGAATATTCTCCTCTTCAAACCCTACTTCATTGTTTAGGACCATAATACTGTGTGGTTGAATGATAAACAAGAGAGTTGGTGTACTGTCACTTGTAAAAGTGTTGTCATCTGCATTCTGGATCAATTCTAAGACAAAGTGTGTGTCTTTGCTGTACAGCTCAGCAGAGAGTCGATGTAGACTTCTTCCCTCTCGTTCACGTTGTTTTTGTACTAGTTTGCTTTCTTCTAGCCCAAGGCTCACTCCAATTCCAAACTCTTCTCTACGGATGCTTTCAATCAGTGCCTTGTGTGGATTTGTTTCTGGTATTTTCTCTTGTTCTTCCTCTTTGAATACTTCATTTTCACTTGTTGTGCCTATTCAACAGTAATATTTTTCAGTTTAGATGCACAGTTATTTTATTATGTCCTCACAACATCAGCATGCAGGGATAAGGCTACAGTATCCAACTTAATGTAATGCAAAGGCCAGCTAAAATGATGATGAATATGGTTGTCTACTTTTATATTTAGAATTTTTCACAGGTTGTTAATAAAATAGGAAGTTGTGTAATAAAAAAAAGCATTTATTGTGAGTCTTTAGCCTGTAATAAACTGTTTACATGTACTATACAACATAAAAAGGATAACTGTTACAAATGAGTTTCTGTTGACAAATTCAAACAGGCTGCACACACTGCACACACACCCATGGTCTCAATTATTTGCCCTTCAAAAAGCCATGTCCTGTAATATAGAAACTAAGGTATTTTACCTTCTTGTTCAAGCATTTCATTATCAAAAGATGATTCTTTTGATTCAACATTCTCTTCTGAGACCACTACAACTGTTGGATCCTTAAAAAAGGAAATAATAAAACTTCTTAAAATTAATAGAAATGATAAATTGTTGATCAACAGATTAGCTTCAGTGATCTTGAGATAAAAGTTCAAGGACACAGAATGACAGGCATCAGGTTCTATAATTTACTACACTGTTTATGTTCATCATCATTATGTTTTATGCTGAAGTTTCCTCAACCTTAAATATTTAAATAACCTAGCTTTTGGGCTAAATGCCCATTGTCAGGGTTAAAATGTGAAAACATTATTTCAACGGCTATATATAACAAAAATACAACACGCATATAGCCACTGAAATAATGTTTTCACATTTTAACCCTGACAATGGGCATTTTAGCCCAAAAGCTAGGTTATTAAATATTTAAGGTTGAGGAAACTTCAGCATAAAACAATGACTTCTCCAACCTTCAAAAACACTTTGGACTCAATCATTCTCAAGACTACTAGAGCTGCAGTTAAAAGGAAACAGTATACCTATTAAAATGTTTTATTTCAACTGCAATTTTGGCAACTGGCAGAATGATGGTTTTCACACATTGTTCATATATAAACTTTCACAAGGAGTGAAAACCATAAAATATTTTCAATTTAATTTAATTATACCTCTACTTCTTCTTCTACTCTTTTCTGTTCTACAGCAACTGGTTTGATAACAGCTACTGGTCGTAAACCCTGCAACATTCTTCTTCTTTCTTCCACTAAAGATTGTCTTTCACTTTCACCACTAATCATAGAATTAAAGTCTTCTCTCAAATCTGTGTAACCAAGGGAGAGACCAAGTTGGTGAAGACAGTGTTGTTGATCGTTATCGCAGCAAGATAGAAGAAGTTGATTTGAGGACCCTGTTCCTACTGCACTTGCTAGAGGCTCTAAAAAAAACTAAAGAAAAGAAAAATCACTATCTTAGTATGATCTCTTGCATTTTATAGTCAGTGATTATCTGTACTTAATGGTTGATGTTGCTTACATGATTGTACATTTTTATGAAGCAGCTACAGTGTAAAGATGCATGACACAAGCAGCCTTCTCAAAGTACAAGTAGGTAAAACAATAAGTATCACTTCTACAAATAAATCAACAAATTAAAACTTGCAAATTACCTTTGATGCTAAATTGACACACATCCTGTGTGGTATTCTACATAAGCACTGAAGTACAAAATGAGGACACCTTAGACTACCATTATCTTGGTCAGCTGATGCTAACTTCAGTAGTTTGGAGTTGATGTGGTTGGTCATTAAGGCAAGAGGGGCTGCTTGGATACCACCATACCTGATTACCAAGGAAACTAGATTACCTGCAGTTCCAATTACATCTTCTTCATCAACAGACTTTATAAAATCTTCCAAGGTTACAGTATCATTCACTTTTAAAAGACCTCCCTTTTCAGTTTCAAGGGTAAGGACCTTGTTGAATTGAAGAAACTGCTTCAGGTCACCTAAACATGGTCTGAATACTGTGTCCCACTGTGTCCACTCTTTAATGTCATCAAGAAGTGGTGTGCTTACTATTGCATTTAGTGCATCCTCACCAGTCTTCCATCCTAACAAACCAGCTTTTGGCCTCGCTGTTTCTTTATTGTTAGAATGGATGTGCTTGAGGAATATCGTATCACCTTTACAAAGTGCTAATTCATAGACCACACTCTGGTGCTCATGTTTTCTATGAGTTGTTTTTTCCATTAGCGTCTTGAAGGACCCAAGACCAAGGTCTGTAATGGTATTCACTTGATAATGATGACATAATGCACATTGAACTGAATCCTGAAATTAAAAAAAACAAGTGGTGAACAAAATGGGAATTGGAAAACCTGTACTTTTAAAATGTATATTGTATTGCATTGAACACAATTTTATCTATGGGTATCTTTCATTTTATTCTCATCTCTTCCCACTTTAATTTGTATCCATTGCATTCTCTTAATTTCAATTCCCTTGCTGTTTCTCACCTCAGTTGTTGCTGTTCCACATTGAATAATAAAATCCAAAACGCTATTCAGATCAACTTTAACATTGCAACTATTCTTTGGTTTACCACACATTGTTGCTCCACGATTTTCAAGTATCTTAAACAGCTCTTTTTCCCTTGTCAAGAAATCCAACCATGTTCCATAACCAAAGGCAGAGAAATTATCAAAGCCAGGGAAATTATTAATGACACGTTGTTCAATTCTTGCTAATGTTGCTAGATCTAAAACTTCAGCTGCATTTAACCATTCTTTTGTTTCTTGTATTAAAGTTTCTGTAGGACAAAAAAATGAAATTTCAATCAATGACAACATGTTTAGTGTGAAGTATATTGAAGACAAGTAGAAAATTAAATTATATAGGATCCTGTCAACAAAAGAGGCTACTGGTAACTATTTTTTGAAAAAACTGCTTTTCCAATCAAAAAGAGAATTTAACCTTTTTAATTTAATCATTGATTGTGGCTTGTCTTTTCTCCCAAAACAAAAGAATTAAATTGATATCAATAAATATTTTGTAAAAACAATTACAGCTACACAATTTTATGTACTTTTATTAGGTGTTTGAGGAGCCTCTTCATGAGCTCTGCTGATTTCTCTTTCTGTGATGAACTCTTCCTTACAGTCCTCCAGTACTTCCTTCAAGATATCCTTACATCCCATGTGGATTGCCAAACCAAAAAGATACCACAATAATTTATCTCGCAGGATTGTGTCCAGGAATTCATTAATTTTTTTACGAGGTTTTGGTTGGAACATGTCCTGGCAATGATCAAAGACTTTAGTGATGATATCAGTGACAGATGAACCCAACAGCTTGCCAAGGAGACTTCTCTCATCACCATGTGAAGAACCCAAGAGATCATCTTTTATCTTCTTGCATCTCTTCTCAACATCTCTTTCCATGTCATTTGCCAGTTCTTGTTCTACCTTCTTAGATTTCTCACTCTGTGCCTTTTGAGCTCTTTTAAGGACCTGCATAATGCATAAATAATGGTATATACTAATACATATAACAGGAAACTAGTGAATAAACTACTGCATCAGTGTGTAATAAAACACATTTTTATAGGGCATTGTAGGGTATTTTATGGGCTAAAATGAACAAATCAGTAGGTTAAAATACATTTTAGCTCACTGTTTTCTGCTAATCAGAAAAAAAGAGTCTATAATTCCTCTATAATTCCTTAGAATGCCTTATAAATATATGATAATGGAAATAGAGCTGATGTTCTTGGGCGTAACTATGGTTTTTGGCCTTTCTCTGTGCACATTTTAACCTTCACTTCACTAGGGCTAAAATGGCACCGAGTCAGGCCAAAACATAGATACATGTATGCCCGCGAACATCAACTCTACAGGCTTTTTTCAAGATACACTCCAAGGCACAGGTTTTCCTAGCCAAACCCTCAGTTTGAATAAATATTATCATGTACACGAGTTTCTTGATTCCTTACTTGACATAACGTTGATTTTATTGGAGGATTAGACAACGATATGAGTAGGATTTATCATTTAACAATAGATTGTCTGACTAACAAACACCAATGAGAATGGTATTGTCCAATAGTCCAATCATGAAGAAGCTACTGGCTAGTATATTTGGTTTCCTCGAGCAATTAACTGTATCTTGGGAAAGGCCTATTGTTATATTAAGGGTGTTCTGACATATATCGTCGCTATGCAACGTCGTTGCTATGCTGGCTTATGGTGCTCGCGCGCGTTTGGCGGGAAAACATTTGACTTCTGGTTTCTCGATGCGAGCTCCCTACAAAACTTTTGATTATGTGTTGAATTTGAAATGCTTCAAATAAAGAATTAAATAAAATAAAATTACATTACTTAATGAAATAAAATTGCAATTACGTCGTATCTAAACATTGTAGTGGATATTTTGATGTAAAATGGCACCTTCATGTACGGGAAAAAGTATGGCTTGGCAAAGGAAAAA
>JANTNT010167407.1:0-20075 GCA_024752375.1 Entacmaea quadricolor
TTCTCTTACTGATTTAAAAACTCCTTCACGTTTGTGATTTCTATTGTGTTTTCCTCATTAATTATTCATGAATTTGATAAGGAGGTTTTAGAGTGTTATAAGCATGGCTACAGCAGATTGTATGAGACACTTGTAGGGAAAAGTTGTACCATGTAAATTGGCCTTTAATTGGCAGTTGTTGGCAGTTTACCGCTGCCTGTTTGCCTGCTCACCACTGCCAAATTTGCCTTCAGCAACACAGTTTTGACAGATGCCTATTTATTTTAGTAGAGCCTACTATTGCTTATAATATTGAATCCTTTGATTTAGGGTACAATAGATATTTTAAAAATGAATTTTCCTTGTAAGTTTACAAATTTCTTTTCAAAAGTGTCGAAACATTTTGCAAAACCTTTTGTTCTGTTATTTACTTGTTATAAGAAACTTTTAAATAACGTGTTCATCAAACCACTTGGGTGATTTTGGATTTTTCTCTTTTATTTTTTCACTAGGTGTGTCTGCTTTAACTCTGGCAGCCATCCAACAAAAGGGTGAACAAAATTTAAAACGAAAACATGAGAAAGGACAACATAAAGGAAGCAAAAAACCAAGACAAAAAAAGCATCAATTAAAAGAAAATAACAGCCAAAACAGCAAAGAAGCATCATCATCTGGCTTAAGTGACTCAGACAAAAAACTTCTAGAAAGATGGGAAAACATGAGAAAGAAAACTAAGCCATTTATTCATCCTATAAGGAAATATATGAACGAACTTCACGCTTTGAAAGACGAAATATTAGAAGATAGTGATGATTGTAACCAGAAGACAGTGCAAAAAGCAATTTCCACAGTACCTCAAACAACACAGCAGTTTCAGTTTACTCAGTTTGTTCCTCAAGACTGTAACGGGAACGTTGCAGCTTTGAAAGCTGTTAAAATACCATACCATTTCACAAATGAGTCTGCGTTGCAGAATGCGACAGAGCCAAATATCAAAGGTAGGAAAATTATTTTTGTAACTTTGGCATCATGTATAAGTTTGTTTGTTGATTATCTCCTTTGCTTTGAGGGTTTTTCTCTAGAAATTATCTATTTTTCCTACCTCCATACAGTTTTAACATTAGATCATTGATATTTTAGTTTGTTTTATTTCTATTATTTGCAAGTGAAAATTTGTTTTTATGTATTTTATTTTTTCATCTTTTAGAACAAGGGAAAGAAAATGCTATACACGCTTCAAATTCAAAAATCACCTCATCTTTGCCCCAAAATACTGCTGTAACAGGCAACTCTTCATTTTCCAAGACTTCAAAAGACGTTCCACAAGTTTCCTCTTCCAGTCTTAATGTTCAGTTAGCCTTGCAAAATACTTCAAGTTCTAAACAAGCCGGTTTAATTTTAGGACAAATGTGTCCCACGAACATTACTACAAGTCTCAATATAGAACAACAGCGTGTACGTCTAACTAAACCTGCCGTTCAGCCAAGTGATGCTGCAGCACAGATCACAGAGTTTCCGTCGAGTTCACGTACTTCAAAGCAACCTCAAGTGATCAATATTCCCAACGTGTTACAATCACAAACATTAAGACCAGTGGCTAGTCAAGTTCCCAACTCGATTTTGCTTCCCCAGACACTGAATATAATTACGACTCCTGTGGTTCAGCCTACCGCTGCTCAAACGCTACCTTTTGAAATAACCCCTCCGAGTTTGGCGCCAAATCTTCAAGTAGTGAATTCTCAAGTTCCGTTTTTTCCAGCCACTTTGCCCAAACAAGGACCCATAGCGATTCAGCCTTGTTCTTCAAGTGCGGGAGTACCCCTTCAACCGCTTGTTCTTTCAACGTCACACAACTTAATTGTAACTCCGTCCAACCAGAATTTGGTGTTACAGAGACCTCAGAGTAAACCTCTCCCTACGCATATACAAAGGGTACCCATTCAAGTGGTTCAGGTCACTAGTTATTCACCTGTTGTCAAGGTAACAGAATGTCCAGTTGCGAGAACCAGATCAATGTCTTCTAGTCACGTGGAAGATGTATCCATTCAGCACAAGGACTTATGCCGTACGTCATCATTGTCAACACTAGCATCAAATTCGATTTCACAATCTTTTAAACTAACCACCACATTGCCGGGTGTTTCTATAGCAACTAATACTGCTCCCATGGTAACCACGTATGTTTCTAAAGCCGATAGAACTACCTTTTCCAAGTCAACGTCAAGTGTTGTTCCTTCACAGAACGTCATGACTTCGCGAACTCACTCTGATACGATTCAATCTCCGTCTAGTTTCATTTCCAGTTTATTTCCAGGGATATCATTCAACACAAGCGTTACACCGTCTTTATCGACCATCACTCACTCCACTTCACAAGTTACGTCCCAGCAAAAGGCAGTTGTCAGTTCTTTGTCAAACGTTCCGGGTTTGATAGCAGATAGCAACATCTCTTCAAATACATCCGCCCACATTAGTCAGGATAAGTCAAAATTTAGTCTAGGAACAGTCGTTGCCGATAACTTTAGAAGAACATTAGGGAATAGTTGCATCGTAGATTCTACTACACCTGATTCTAATGCGAATTCAATTGTGAATGAGCTCCAGAACAACCAGGAGCTATCTGCTTCTACCCAAGTGTGGAACAGAGAAGGTCCTACTCAAATCTCATCAGTCCAATCAAAAATGGATTCAATGGCTTTGTCGAGTTATAAAGACCCTAACCTTGGCGCTTGCGCCCTCACTTCACTACCAAACAGCAATCTAATTCAGACAAGTTCTTACTGCCGGTCAACACTGCCAAACCCAACCTCATCGTCACAATCCATCAGCGGAATTCCCTCGGAAAGTCTTACTTTAGAACAACAGCAATTTCTACAGTTTCTTTCAACACAGAGTAATCCTAGTGGGGAACAATCCCCCACTCAACTACAGAGACTCTTGACGGCCATCAATGAATTATCAGGCGAAAAAGTAGATACTTGCCAGACTGACGTTTTGGACGATAATACTCAAGGAAAAGGTTTTGCCGAGGAGGTGATTTATAGTACTGGTTTGTCTGAGAAGTCTGCGAGGGCGGCGGGTAGTGGATATGGTCTTGGGATAGATATCGAGGAGCTGTTTGCTAATGCTGGAGGCGACTTTAATATGTAAGTATTAGAAAATAGTAATAATAATTAATAATAATACGGGCCGAATCTCTTTCAATACTTCTACCCGAAACTCGATTCTTTTTGGCTTGATTTGCTATCAACAGCCTCTGACCTTAAGCTTTCCCTTTTTCCTTTCTCTACTGAAGAAAGGTCATACTCTAGTGGCAGCGAAGATTTTCTTTTGCATTTTCAAAAATTATAAATTAATTGGAAAGCCCCTGTAAGATAGATGAAGAACCACACAAGAAGGCTTTGTCTTGAAGGGGATTCAGAGGAAATCGTTGTTTTCTAAGATGTTTTTTAAAGACCACAGATATACAGGTTTTTGAGCTTTTATAACTCGAAATTTCCTCTCTCTTTTTCAGACTGAGTCCATCGCCGTCAAACAGCAACTTGAACCTTTTGAACAGCCCTTGCCTATCCGCGTCTCTACTTTCTGACTGGCTGGCCGGCCAAGAGATGCTACCAGTAGACATGGAGGAAATACAAAAAGAGCTCGAGTCCAACTCTGCTTTAGCATTGTTTCAAGAAATCGACAGTTCTTGATCAAAATATATTCGACATTTGAATAAATTGCAAATTTCCATTCAGTTATGCTGTCTTTATATTTAAAATGAAATTTTTATTCTTGTGTTCACCCATTTTTTAAGGAATAAAATAACAAAGGCATGGCAGCCATGTTGGTGTACATAACAATAGAGGCTGAGAAATCTTTTGTTAGCTGTGCACCAACATGGCGGCTGTGACGTCCCGTGAAAACCAGAATTGGCGGGAAAAACTTTAAGCCTAATTCAAGGCTGTAAATCTTTTCTGTTCTTTGTATTACTAAACCTTTTGATTGGATGAGACTCAGGGTGGCAAACCATTTCAGTGCCACGACACGTTACAAGTCATAAAGTCAGTGATAAAAACTATTCACCTACGGATTTTCTGAGATTTGCCAGCGTTGTACCATGCAACTGTATTTAACGTTTAGAAAACGTTTATATAAAATTTACAGTGCGTTTAAAATAACTTTTGACGAGTGGGATCCGAACAGTTCGTTCCCAAGTTCGGGAGTTCACAACGAACTTGTTGGCGAACTTCCAACTTTCTTTCCGCGCAAATTCGACAACACAAAAGAATCGAGGTTCGATCTTGAGCTACTGCATTGAAAGATACTGCGGAGGAACTTAAAACATGGTTTTCAACGTTCTGAAACAATTATATGTAAGTATAATGGATAACCTCGATTTTAGCGAATTACCGAATTTGTGTGAGAAGTAAGTTCCTTGAGAACTTCCGAAGTACGACTTGAGCTTCATAACGAACTTGGGAACCCGCTCGTTAAAAGTTTTGTTAAACACACTGTAGCTAAGTATAGATTATACATACTTAAATTTTCTACTTATGTACAGAAAATTTTAATAAATTACAAGAAATTTATGGCTTTATTTCTTTTTTTTCTTTGATCGTGATATTGGAAGTGACGGTAGTTTGAAGAGGGTTCTGAAAAAAAGGAGAAATGTATAATTAGGCAATACTAGTCACACCGGCTCAGTCTTGATAAAGACTGGAGGTTAAGAAGTACAGAACAAAACCAGGGAAAAGCGTTCGCTTAAGTGTAACGAGAGTTTTAAATAATACGTTGCTGTTTTCCACTAGAAAATAGAGAAAAGTCAGGAGTTCGGTACGTATATCTATCGCACAGTTAAGCTAAATTATACATAATATATCAAACACGAGAAAGAGTGTTTGATACCTATTTCAAAAATCGTTGTCGCAAACAAGAGCGTCAAGTAACAGCCAAGACCAAGAACGTTAGTACTTTTAATCGTAATTACTTTATTCATCGTGCATTTTCATTCGGCTGGTCTACCGACCTTTCGTGGTAACACGTAAGCTGAGCGATATATATTTGATATCTATTTCAACATTTGACTAGCGTTCGATGCTTCCTTTGAGATTCCAAGCTAAGAGGCTGCTTTCTCTTCCTTTTTTCATCCTTAAAACTCCACCAGTTTAATTGCTCTGGTCTGAATGTATTCTTCAAAAAACACCAAACGATTGCATACAATGCAGTCACTTGCATGATACACGAACAACAAATTAATTACGATTTAAAGTAACGACGTTCTCTCTTGTCTTGGCTGATGCTCTTGGCCAGCTGAGCGGTTAATTTTTTCCTAACCAGTCAGAGCACATTTAGAGTTTTCCTGGCCTGCCATCTTGTTCAGGCTGTTTTTTAACCTAAATCACTAAAGAGAACTTCTAAAAGTTATTCTGAGTGATATTAAGTAAGATAAAATCATTAAAAATATTACCGTATTAACGATTGATCGATTAGCCGCGAGAAATTTGACTTTTTAAAACTGAATCAAGGGCCGGACGTTTTGTCCAACAATCCTTTGCGCGCCTTGGATTTTCGCTCAGCTAGCCTTGGTTGCGACAACGAATTTTGAAAAAGGCGTATAAACCTTTAATACTGTACTTACTGGCAAGTATGACATCTAGGAAAAAATTGACAATAAACTGCAAAAAAGGAAAGCAAAAATACGAAGTTATCGCTAACGCTCTTTCAGCTCGAACCAGACGCAAACGGGCCTCTCAGCTCCGTTCACAAAGCGGTCGACTTGTGGGAAGTCTAATGTTGGAACGCAAAAAAAAAAAAAAAAAGGCAAACAAACAAAGTCACTTATTGCTTTATCGACCACTTTTGTAACCGCGACTTGTCCCGTCACAAAATGGCTTGAATTCAAGGACAAGTTTCCGGGGTAAAATATCACGTTCACTTGTTTATATAACTTGTGTCTTCTAACTTCCATCCGCTGAAGAGATTTCGCTCATCACCTTGATAAATAAGTTCAAAGTTTGGCAAATTTTTAACTACAGGTGATCGAATCTTGTAGGGGACCTATGTCCTATTATTCGTTTCACCTGTACATTGTATTTAAATGTACAATACTTTAAATAAATAAATAAATAAATAAATAAATAAATAAACAAACAAACAAACAAACAAACAAACAAACAAACAAACTACATGACGTTTAAATAAAATTTAAAGACAACTTGTCCAATTTTCTTCCTAGATAATTTTAGGATGTGGAATAAGGTCCCGGCAATACGAGGAAACATTGTGGTTGATGCAAATGTTGTGCCCAAGACAAAAATGAGACATTGCATTTCATTTTTGTACCCCTGGGTTGAGGATGTCGATTTTTTTCTTCTGACCCCCAAGATTTTCACTTGACTCTTTACCCCCTGGATAATGGTCGATTTTGGAAAGACCCCCCAGGATTTTCACGTTTCTATTGTTTATTTCGATCTTACCTCCAAGAATTTTCTTTTCTTTCTCCCTGACCCCCAGGATTCCTAGTAACTTTTTACCTTATACCCCCAGGATTTCCACTTAATTTCAAATCCTTACCCCCCCAGGATTTCCTGAGGTCCTCAATCCAGGGGGGTGCAAAAAATAAATGAAATGGTCCAAATTCAAAAACATTTGTTGTATTCACACAGAGCGCAACAAAGTTGCCGTGTTTTGCCACGAAGATCAACATCGGAGGACACAGTGTTGTTGCCTGAATGTATCCTCGTTTTTCCAGAGCCTAAGCCGAGCTTTAATATAAGTTTGAAGCGTATTGCCAATACTTACTTGATAAGCACACAGAACAGACAAACCCAATATCAACTAGCTTACGATGACAGAAACAAGCTGCTCTGTAATCAATATGTTGTGAAGAAGGAAGGATTAGCATGTCTCGAGTAGACTGCCCTGGTAAGTATAGCCACTGAAATAAACAGATTATATGACAGAATTTAGAAGAAAATTATGAGCTGCTGGTAAAAAGTGATTTGAAGCCCTTATGACTGATGATATTTTCTAAGTGTCCCGTAACAAGTCATTCTACCAGTATGCAGAGTTAAGCGACAAACTGCTAACCAAGATCTTGTGGATGATTTAGAAGCGCTGCTTACTTCTAAATAAAGCTGGTATAGTTTTTTAATCGAGAAATAAGGGGAAAAAATGAACTGCCGGCCATTTGGTAATTTGAAAACCCGGCCGGCTGCCGACCATATGAATACAGCGAATAAAATATTGGTCACGTGTGTGACGTAATATATATATGGGTGGCGCAGTGGTGAGAATGCTTGCCTTTCACTAATGCGATTCTCCCTCTAGCTTCAAAGGCTTTTCTCCGTATTCCCCTCACTTTGTAAAATTCAACATTTCAAAATTCCAATTGGAATGGCCTTGTGTCACCTGTCACGTGAAATTTGAAATACTGACTCTACGCTTTCAGAAATGAGAAATTTGAAAAGAGCATCCCAAAATTAGTAAACTGGGAAAGTTTAATTTTGATGAATACTGCCAAATTTACAGTTACATTTCCTTGTAAAAAGGCCGAATGCGCCATTTCCGAGTTGCACTCCCCGCGAACAATGGTTTCAAGTCGAGGTTTCGTGCGAAAAATGCAGCAAACGTGTGAAAACGAAAGCCTCGACTTGAAACTATTGTTCGCGGGATTAGAGTGTAGCTCGGAAACGGCCTGCTGCCTGTAACCTTGGCACTATTCATCAAAACCGCTTAAAATTCTCCCAATTTTCTAGTTTTGGGATGCTGTTTTCAAATTTCAAATTTCAAATTTCTGAAAGTGTAGAGTCAATATTTAAAATGTCACGTGATAGGTGACATAAGGCCATTCGTGTCTCCAATTAGCAATTCTGCTAAATTCATTGACACGTAAATACAGAGGTTCAGTTAGTTTGGTTTTAACTGGATCAGTTGGAGATCCTGGGGGGAGTCTCTTATATATAGAGTGACGGAGATGTTCGTTGAAAATTTTGAAAATGACCCCTAAAAGGTACCTAAGTGTTATCCTGGTGGGCGTGGCAACACAAGATTTTGACCCCTAAAAGGTGCCAGATCACTCCTTTTGACCCCCCAAAAGGTATGGCAAGCACCTCTGTTCTTTTCCAGAGCCCCCTGGGGTGGAGATGTAAAGCATGACTTACCAATAAGTGTTCTAATATTGATACAGTGTTATCTATTTTTAAATATAATCCTCCAGTTATATCTGCAGCCTATAGACAAATGGAAAAAACGTTTCGTTTGCCTCAAAAATTCAAAGTCTTCTGAAATTCAGCAAAGCAATTTACAAAGGACCCGGAGAACCATGGGTGCTAAGAAATATTTCAGAAATGTACTTTGGCCAATCAGAAACAGTTCCCTACCTAAAAGATCAGGGGTGAGTTGATGATTGGTCAAAGAACAAAATAAAAATTCCTAAAATATTTCTTAGTGCCCACGGTTCTGATTAGACAAAGAACAATATAAACATTCCTAAAATATTTCTTAGTGCCCACGGTTCTGATTGGTCAAAGAACAATATAAACATTCCTAAAATATTTCTTAGTGCCCATGGTTCTGATTGGTCAAAGAACAATATATGCATTCCTAAAATATTTCTTGGTGCCCACTCTTCTCCTGGTCCCACTGTAACAGGGGCCACAAAAGGGAAGGACCAGGAGCAAATTTTGGGCATTGGGTGTTTGGTGTTGGTTGTTGGGAGTGTACACCCCCTTAAGTATTTGAACCTAAAAAAATCTATAAACATACCAGCTCAATCTCTGGTAGTCCAATAAATTTGAGACACCCTTCCCTATGAGGAAGCATGGGTGGGGCAGAGATGAGAGCACTCGCCTCTCACCAATGTGACCTGGGTTTGATTCCAGCTTGGTATCATACTTGAGTAGAGTTGTTTGTTGGTTCTCTCCTTTGCTTCAAGGGTTTTTCTCTGGGTTCTCCTGTTTTCCTCCCTCTGTCAAAATCAACTTCTACATTATAATTTGATCTATCAGGGGTCTTGTATTTGGGTGTCAAACCTGTAAGGCTTTACCGTCCACCTTGGAGTGGTGAAATTGATTGATTAAAGGTGACGGATCACTGAAATTGACCCCTAAAAATATGACAGGCATCCTGTCCCTTTTCAATCAGATTCTCTTCTCAGGAAAGCAACAGCACTGTAACTTTAAAGGGTTCTCCAGTTGGGGGAGAAAAGCACCTGTTTATAAGCACATTTTCAGTATTTTACCTGTTGAAGAAATCCTGAATTTTGATGCAAAACACAAGCATCTATTATAACATTCTGTTTTAAGTACAAAAGAATTTTTTTTAATTTTCAAAAAAAGCTAGAATAATATGAAAAAGCAATGAAGAATCCTTCAACAAAATTAGGAACCATTCAACATTTATTACAGGGAGAGGGACTGGTAAAAATGGTCCCGAGTTGTCAAATATTTTAAAAAAGAAAGGCAGAAAAGGTCCTGAAGGGATAAAATGGGAACTGGGATTTGCTTTTTTGGAGGGCTGGGAAATGGGATTTCTTGAACTGGGACTGGGATTTATAATCAAAGAAACAATAGAAAAATGAGAATGGGATTGAGATTTGAGCAAACCATGCTGGGACTATGAAATTTGAACTGGGTTTTGGGTAAAATTTGGGCTGAAAAATGGAATTAGGACCCCCTTCAGGACCTTTTTAGAGTGGTGCAGGAAGGGGGGATCTTGGTATTTTTAATTCTTTAAGATGGGAGGGGCTACAACTAAATGACAATTTGACTTACACTTTTTTGAGCAGCAAAAATACAATTCATAGTTGTTAAATACTGAGATGCAGCATCTGGTGATGCCTTAATAATCTGGAAAAAAGTTATTGTTTATCATGTTATTAGACTCCTTTATAGCCATTAATAGTCTTAATCCACCCCCTTGAGATTAATAACAGCTGCAAAGGAGACTATCATGTTATTTTTTGTTAAAAACTTCATTATATATTATTCTTATGTTGTCAGTGATCTGAACTCAACAAGATGGATACAAGGTCAAACTCATTATACAGCAATGGTGAGTTCTCTCCAGGAAAATGTGTATAGTTTATTATAATCATATATAACTATATAACTGATGTTGGAAGACATGCTGATGGTGGTAATGGTGATGGTAATGATGATTGTAATGTTAATGATGGTGTCAATCATGAGGATGATAATAATGACAGTAATGGTGATATAATGGTGATGATCACGATCATGATCATCATAATATTTATGCTCATGATGTTGACAATAAGAGTGACGACCACTGCCTTAAATTTGGAAGATAGAGCAATCCTAACAGCATGACTCATTCTAACATATGAGTACACTAGTATGGACTGAATCTGTGTGTAATGAAATACACTGTTACAAAAATTACCCTCTAATTAATTTTACTGACATTTTGAGTGCTTGCTAAGACTTTTTTGCTACAACAAAAAGAGAGTGCTCGAAAGGTGAGTAAAGTTAAGTACTCATTTTTAACAGTGGTACAAATTCCCTTTTGGTCTATATTATACTACACTCACCATAATTCTTGGCTTTAACTTGAAACCAACTATGTGAGTAAACAAAAAATATTAATCAAGAGTCAGCAAAAAATGATAAAATATGACAAGGTAAGATTACATTCCATAAAAATTTATATTACATTATATAAAATGGATCATTTGAATTAATGTTTATTTAATAATTCTATTTATTTTCATCAATGACATACCTGGACATTCTTTTTCTTTTCTGTGGATATCTGTTGTATTTAGAGTCAAAGACTGCTTCAATATTAACAATAATTCAGTACAAGCTATTTCCATGAAAATTGTATTACATATTAATTATTCTTAATATACTGATAAATTATCAACTGCCATCTAATTACTAAGAAACTTATAATGGAAAATCTAATTTGGGTTGGGGAATAGGCAGAAAAGGTAGTGCTAGGAAAGTAAAATATTTTTTATTTTAGGATTGTTCAATAAAGTTACAATGATGGTCAGTTGTTGCACATACAGGTTACTGTTTTTAGTTACGTAATGAAGCTTGTTTCATCTTTCAGCAACCTCATCAAATCCAGAATTTTGGTTTCCATCAATCAAACTGTCTAATCACTAACTCAAGCCAATGTAACTTTGATTGATGGAAGTTAAAACACAAGAAAGCATGCTAGAGTGAATTTCATATGACTGTGAAAAAAACACGGCACATGACATGGTCACAGCACAGATTCCTCCAATCATACAATGCAAAACATCTCAAGTCAATGTCACATCATCAAACACTCAAACAGCTTCTTTTGTAAGCAATTGCAAGGTGCACGCTCCAATTCCCATCCAATCACATTGCTCTCACATGTCAGTGTATCACCACAGCACAGTGTGGCACAACACAGCACTGAACAAAATGCAAAATCCAATTAAAATGTGGTGGTCATGGCACAGCACGTGCAAGACGTACTTTTTTCACAGTCATACAAAATCTGCTCTAATGTCTTAGCTGTCAGGGTCACATATACTGTAACATCTAAGTTAATTGAGCTGAGTTTACACTACACCCTGTCTCAAAGTGAGCTTGAGCCAGGAATATAAAAGGATACAACATAGAGCCATACATAATGCACTTGGGAGAGCTGATGAAGGGTTACTGTTAATGGCATTCTCTATTAAAATAAAGAAAATACAAATCAAATAACCTTTTTTTACAGTATGACCACTGTAACTGGGGTCACTTAGACAACAAGAAGGAATCAAGATTTAGAGTGAAAACAATGCATTCTGACTAATCTTTAGCCAATTCTGGAGCAAGTAAAAAAGCCAAGATCTGAATAATATCTAACAAACAATTTTGATGTTATCAAAAGGCGATGGAAATGAAATATCCAGTTGTGATTGGCTGAGTTCAAGATTCTTCTGATTGTGATTTTCCATAATTTGCTAAAGTTTTCACTCTAAATCCTGATTGGTTCTCATTGTCTAAGTGACCCTGACCCTTATAGTCATGCTGTAACAAAAACTTGAGTTCTATTATTTATGAAAGATTGATTGCATCTTTTGGAATCTAAGTGTAATGTTATTCAGATTCTCTCCCCTAATGAACTGACAACCTCAAGAACCACAACATTTTCTCCTTTATTTTCACATACTTGGAAGTTCTGAAACAGCGATCAGCTCTTTCATTTCTGCAACAATTAAGTCATCCATTTCTGCAAATTTTTCACATCTACTATCTGATTGGAGACTTTTTGATTTATCCTCCTCTGTATTCTCTTGATTAGAGTCTTTTGGAAAGATAAATTTGCTAAAAACAAAAGATTAACATATGTTAAGATCAGCAATGAATGTATTTTGAATATCCAGGATTTGACAAACAATTTTTAATATGTCAATTAAGGTGGGTAGCAAGAAAACCATATTAAAATGTAGCTGCATGAATAATACCCCACTATACCAAAGTGGAATTATCTTTGATTCTGCTTAATGGTCCATCCACAAATAAAGATACTCCCACATCTCACCAAATTGTTTTGGACTATCCACTTTTCTCATCAGTCCCTCTCTCTCTCAACCAACTTTTTCTGTGAATGGTGGCTAATCCTATAGTGTTACAATAACAACTGCATTTCCAATAGACCCCAAGCAAGATGACATCAAAACCAAAACAAGCTACCATTTTGAAGCCTTAAATACATGCCGATACAAATGAATTTTGTTAAAAACTGAGTGTAGAAAGTTATTATTCATCTAAATCATAATTTTTGATGTGCAAAGTTCTTTGTATTTTCCCTTCAAGTGAGAGAGGTCTATTTAAAAATACCATTAAAAAAGAAATATTTTTATTGACATCTCCATTGTGTTTTAATGTTTTTGAACCTGTGTCTGGACCGTGATTCCTTGCACTAAACATTTGGTTGTTTATATATTTAATGTCATCTCACAATCGATCTATTATTTCTCTCTCTTTAACCCTTTACTTCCTAGGAGTGCCTGATTGAAATGTACTCTCTTCTCTTGAGGACCCTGACAAAATTTTTGAGATTTAAAGGTTCAAATAAAACAACTGACAAGAGTACCATATAGCACTCTCAGGGACAGAGAGATATTCATGTTCAGTGCCATGTATCACTCCTAAGGGGTAAAGGGTTAACTATATAGAAGTCCATAAGAAGGAAATGACTAGTATATATTTATACATGTACTTTAATAGACCATTTCTGAGATACTCTTCAATTCAAGAGAACAGTAGTTTCATGTTGAGGCTCCATGCAAAGTTTTCATTTATTTGGAGTATCTTTTATGATAACCTTTTTTATTCATACACAGTAGAATGTTTATTTCTAGAAGCTTGTGGGGCTGTGTATTCTCCATACTCATTCCTTACTACATTCGACTATTTTCTGCACTCATGATCAACCCTCAAACTCACATGGTCCACAGTTTCTAGTTGAACTGGCTTATTCTCCTATGATCAGAAGTTTTCAAAGGCCTAGTGCAGACTTCTTCTGTCATTACACATTACATGGCTTGTAATTTACCTATTACACATGTCTCAAACTCACATGTTGATTTTTATGGAGGAAGGAAAACTCAAAGGAAAATGAAAAAACCCTCATGACAAGGGAGAACAACACATCAAACAACAGGGTTTGAAACTAATTTTTTAAGAAACAAGCTAAAATAAAATTATGCTTGTGGCCTTGAAATCTACCAGCAAAATGAAGCATCATATAATCGTATGTTTATGTCAATTAATGGGCACAAAGCAAATAACAACATGCAAAAAATGCGAGTTCATTTGTTGTCTTCAAGCAAAAGTAATATAACTTGCTTTTTGTGATTTAATGTATGTTTGAACCCTGCAAACAAACTCAACTCACATGTGGCATCCTCAGGGCTTGAACCAGCAACCCAATCCTTTGGACTCACAGTAGTGAGAGTTGACACATTAGCAGCATACACCATCCATGTCATCCTCAATTAGAACTACTGTTCAGAGGAATTGGAGCCTATCTTAGAAACGGCTTATTGAGCTAAGAAGAGCATGATTTTAGGATACATGGTAACAAGCTCCCCTTACTTCTTTTACAAAATAATATGATCACTTCTTGTGGTTATCAGTATACCTTTGACTAGTATTTGATGCTATAAATGCTAATGTATTAGACTGCTTCATCATCAAGTGAGCATTGCTCATGACCATCAGGCTATCCACACAACTTGTTAATGTTATCTAGAAAGAAACAAAACTTTGAAATTGGTGTTTTTTGATGTTGCATAGTAATTTTAAACAAGAACAAACAAAGTAAAACATGAAATAAACAATGATAAAGATTTAACAATATCTGATTTTTAAACTTAATTTACGCTAATAAGCTTAAGTTACCTCAAAACAAGTAAAATAATGACAGTGTGTTTGTTTTAAAGAAATAATTCTTTGACCTTTTCTTGATTTGATTTTAATTGCTTCCAATTTGCAATCATATTTTTCTGTTATAATTTGCAATCTTGTGCAGATATGCATGCATTACTTTGTGAGAATCATGTAAGCTTTTTTTAAGCTTATAAGGTAATCCAACTGACCTGTTCTTCACTTCTTTCAGCAACTATTTTCCCCCACCAAACAGGGTTTGCATCAAAAATAACCACAAGTAGGTCCAAATTGTTATCTGAAAATCAAAAGAAAATCATAGATTTAACCATCGCGAAAAAGAGTGAGTGTAGTTCTAATTATATTAGGATGAAGAAAAGACAACATTCTTCGTACCATCATCGGCCATGTTGTATTAGTGTTTCCACAGGAAACCCGCAATTCGATTATTCAGTTTTATTTTGGTCACCCTGTGCTTTTACTTTCGGCCGGAAGTTGAACTAGCCAAGAACTCGGCTCGAAACTGAATGACCTTTGAACCTTAGGTGCCCAAAAATCACGTGAAATTTTACAAAAACAACCAATGAGGACCGAGGAATATTTTCTATCACGCGTAAGAAATTTTACAACTTGATTGCAAATCTACGTCAATGAAAATCATTCACACATTTGTTTACAAATCGCAGACTTCATTCATTGATCTGTAAGTACATTGATCTAAAGCCTCTATCGAGCTTAAAACCCCCTAGAGTCTTTGATTAAACAACAAAGATGAGCACAAGAACAAGATATGGGCAATCAAAAACGCACGACACGAGAAAAAAGCAAGAATTGGGCGATTCATTTACGATCCCAAGTAATCCTGGACGTGCGAGTCGTGCTGTTAACATCGCAAAAAATGGCCCACAAGGAAAGTTCGCCGCAAAACTATACCCTTCCTTTGACTGCAGTGGAATGCATACCAATTCGACAGACTCGCCATCGCATCAGTTTGTGGAAGAGTTGCTGCAGCAAAAAATTTTAATTCAAGAAGCGGTGCGACGACTTCTGGAAACACAAAAGAGGGGCGGTGTCAGTTTGAGGAAGAAGAGCAGCTCTCCCAAACTTTTAAAATGAGTTTAGACTGATTTGATTATTTGATTGAATCGGGAAATAATTCACGTTAGATGAGTTCAAGATGATGACATTTAATATCCAGTTTGAAGATTTCAGTGGTGCTGTTCAGTCCTCAAAGTTCAAAACGATCAACTCAAGTAGCTAAGGGAAACCCCTTTTTTGCGTCGCGCAGAACCTTCAAACTGAACGAAATGTCTTACTTCCTCACACAATAACCAAATGTGAAGAAGATAGCAACAATTATTACCCGGTGAAGTAAAAACTGAAAATAAACTGCTGTCAGCCGGCTTTTATTCATTAATCAATTCGCAATCGATCAAAGGATGGTAAAAATGAGCTGAGAAAAATCTTTTTCTAAATGATAACCGAAAAAATAATTTTGTCCTTCAATTACTGATTTTTAAATACAAAGATAATTTTTTCAAATGAGTTCGTTAGTTTTTAATATGAAATTCACTTTTCACACTAAGCTTAAGATTATATTCATTCAGCTGTAAGGAACTGTGCATCGTGCCAAAAAAAGAGCCGGATTTTTCAAATTCCATTATTCATTGTAAATACTTTGTAAAAAGCTTATGTTTTAAGTAAAAAAAATGAATATATGTGTATATATAGCTCAAAGTTAAGAAGAATAATACTTTATAGCTGTTTCAGGAATGATGTGTTTTATGTTTAGCTCAAAAAGTTTGATTTTTTCCTCGTTATCAGAAGGTCAATAAATATTCACACATTGTTTTCAAGTTCCGTGTGCCCTTCCAGGTTCTTCAAAGAAAAATATACTGTAATTCATTTTCACTTTTTTCTTTTTACACACTAAATATTTACAACGACAACAACAACAACAAAAAAAAAAAAAAAAACGAAACTATATATTGAAGTGTTTTTTGAAGCAATGTTTTGTTTGCGTTTCAGCATTTTTTTCACGCATTGTTTCGCGTGACGAATTTAAATCACGTCACGTACCGAAGCGAGGCAAATTCAAACAAGACGGGAAGCCATGTTTACTGAAATAACTCTCCATGGTCTTCAAGTTTACCATGACAAACTATGACAACAAAGGAATCTTTAGATGATGAAACCTGGTCCTCGGTAACAGAAGAAACCATTCTTTTACAGGATGGTCTTAAATATGTCACAGAATTGGTCAGTGCACCGGAATTTGGCTCGAACAGTTCGTCAACGTTTGTGGACTGCGAGTTCCGGTTTGAGAGTTCTTGGATTGCACAGTTGGCACAACGTTTGCAGGCTGCATTATGCTTGCAGCACAGTCCATACCAATTATTTTTTGATTTTAGACAACGGACTATAATAAATTTGTGGCTGTCGCAGAGAAAAAGAATAAAAGCGAGCAAAAATGTGAACGAGTATTGCAAAGGATCAAAAGGTAATGTCGACGAGGAAACTGGGAAAGGAGTTTCGTTTTCCTCCCACGTTGCTTTGCTTTTGTTGTTACCCCTGTTAGAGTCCCAAAGTAGGATAGATCCTTCTCTACCTATCAGTTGTACAGAACTTCTCTTGCATTGTCTCAAGGAGTGCAGCCCTAACTCGCTTAGTTTAGAACCTAAAAGTTGCACTGATGGCTTAGAGAGACTGCTGTGCTCATGGCTGGATATTGAAGTTGCAAAACAAACGCATACAGTTGAGGGTCATGTCGGTGTATCAAGGAAAGAAGATATTATTGCAGCTTTAATTGCTTTAGCATGTGGGAGGTAGGTATTTTTTGAATTTTATTTTTTGTACATTTAGAAATTGACGTCAAGGGCGTGGCAAGGGGGAGTCAGGAGGGAGGCTACCCCCTGAACTTTTTATTTAAGGTCAGAATTAGGCCCTTTAAACATTTTTGGTCAGTTGTTCCCCCAAAATTTGGAGTCTGGTCGCTAAATTTGGTGAAATTTGGTGGGGGGCCCTTGTGCCTCCTGTAGCATCCCAGCACCCTTCTTTTCTTGTTTTTTTCTTTGAATAAGGTTTTATGAATTTGTGCTCATAGTAAATTATGATTCTGATAAATCTGAAATTCAAACATGGTTATTACAAAAGAAAACTAGCGATTAAACTAGTTTGAGCTGAGTCGGTGTATAATACATAGAATCGAAGGACTAACTTCACGGTGTTTCAAATTACCTACAACCCATCCATCGATTCCATGGTTATTACACTTCAATCTATATATATATATATATCCAACCTTTGTAGGAACATTCTTTAACTCACCATGTTATTTATACTGTTTTAAGGGGAACATTCAGAATTTATGGGATGAGGGGGCTATGGGAATTTTTAGGGGCCAGCCATTTTCTCCAGTTACTGAAAAATATGTCATGGTTGAAGGGCTGCCATCCCAAAAATATTATCTCAAAATGAAAAATACACCCCACCTCATAAATTATGATTGTGCTCCTAATAAGGAATAATTATATACTGTGACATAAACATGTTGGGAGTTGTAGAGCATTAGAGAAGTTTAAAATGAATATGATGTCTCTGTCCTCTGGTATAGTATACCCATAGAAGCAAGGTGGCAGTGGTAAGAATGCTCAATTCTCACCAATGTGACCAGGGTTTGAGTTCCACTGGGCTTGGTGCTGTATGAGTAGAGGTTCTCTAGTTCCCTTTGTTTGATTTCTCTCCTTACTCCATAAAAATCCACTTCTAAATAATTTTGATTTCCATCTTTGGGAGATATTCTTTTTCAGCCAATCAGAGCATATGTAGTATTTCAAATATTTTATGATTCAACATGTAGGTGATATAGACGTTATATTTACCAGGATAAAATAAAAATTTATTTCAGGTTATCAGTGAGGAGTTTTATCCAAGTTCTTTTGACACTACAAAAACACAAGACTTCCTTGCACAATATATCAACAAGTGAAGTATTACAACGAACCCTCTTCTACACAAGATCAGGCAACTATACCGATCCTACACTATTAAGAACTTCAAATTTTATCTCCCGATGGCATTGCAGGCCATTTTCTGACCCTCTTAATTTACAAAACAATGAAAAATGCCCAAGTATTGCTGCTGATGGCAAGTTTTTGTATATGACAAGTTCTACTGGAAAAGGCTTGGCTAAGATTGGTACAGGAAGACTAGGCTCCTTCAGGTATTGTGATAAATAAATAAAAAGATCTCTTTAGTTAAAATTATTAGTGTTCAGAAGAGTCTTGTAAGTTGTCAAAAAAAACAACATTTTTAATATCTTTGTATGACTGTTCTTTTTCAAAGTTAGCATATTGTTTCCTTGTTTCAAACAATTATACATACATTAGGAATTAATCATTAGTATCCTGGCAAGTGGAAACAGGGAAGAAAAATAATGATCAATAGAATGGCATGGTATGTGAATCACAAAAAATTGTCCAAGACATCTTGTTTGGAATATTTGTATATAAATCAAGGTTTATTGAAAACTATTTAGCTTATAGCTGACATTTACAATCTGAAGTTTTCTACCAACTTCCTGTCTGAATAAGCTTAACAAGTCTTTGATCATCTTAAGGAAAAGGAACAGGCCTGTAGCGTGCTTACATAGCAGGGAGGGTGTGTTCCTTGGTAATGTTATGAGTAAATCAACATTTCCTTATTACATCAAGCCTTAAAAAACACAATCTCATTAAGTGAGGGATGCACCCACACCCCCTGCACTCCTCTAGCCTATGGGCCTGAGGAAGTCACATTGAGGAGACCAATAGACTGCAGGGCTCAGGGGCAGATCTAGGCTTTTCAAAAGGGGGGGCACCATTTTTAAAAATGTGTCACATGGGGCATAAATTCCTCAAACTCCCACACGCTCAAAAATGTGGTAATTTGATGCAGGAAAGATTTTAACACTTCCAGTATGGCACTTTTTTGAGAATGATTGGTTTTCCTTCCAAAAACAGATTCTCACTTTCCAAAAATGAATAAAAGAATAAAATAGATTAAAAAACAAACAAACAAACAAATAGGGCCCAACTAAAAAGGGGGGCACCAACCCCCCAGGCCTACCCCTTGGGTCTACCTCTGGGGCTGACATCAGTGGCTGTTCTGTTTGTTACAAGGAAAATCACCTAATAAATAATTGTGTTAATTAATTATTGCAAAAATTTTCAGTTCTGATTTTTTATTTATTTTGTGATTTCAGAGGTTTATTGTATTGTGTTAATTCATCCATGGATGTTGGATGGGTAGCTTGGAGTTATGGCTGTCTCCTTTTTAGACCTGAGAAGTTTGATACTGATAGTGGATTCTTTTGTTTAATATTGGAACCATCTACGCTGAAGGTTTGTTAAATTGGAAGAATTGAAAGGATGAAGGATTTTTCCACTAAAACTAAAAAAAGATATTACTGGTACATTACATGACATCAGAACAAATCGATGTCTTTTTCATTTTGTGGAGTTTTCATTTTTTTATGTATGTTGAATTTAAAAAAAAGTCAGAAAAGTAATGATGATGATAATAATAATGATAATTTAGAAGATTCATTTTTTTAGCACATCTCCAATGGAAACCAGCATCAGCTGAATGAATTTTGTGGATAATAAAGTTCTTATGGAATGTATAACATTCTTGAGCTTCATTTTTAATATACAATACAAACATGTTTTGGTAGTCTCAGCTACCTTC
>JANTNT010167408.1:0-10015 GCA_024752375.1 Entacmaea quadricolor
CATTCATTCATTCATTCATTCATTCTTTCTTTCTTTCTTTCTTTCTTTCTTTCTTTCTTTCTTTCTTTCTTTCTTTCCTTCTTTCTTTCATTCATTTTTTATTTTTATTTTTGTGAGGCTACCTTGAAGGCAGCTCAGTGGATTAACTGTTACATGACTTTCTTATGGCTTCCGTATTCAAGCATTGTGATTGGATGCTGTCTATTTTCTCGCTTTCTGATTGGTTCAGAGCAGAAGTCATTTAAGAGTAACGCTACCGTACTTCTCCCACGAAAACTGCTTTTTTTATGTTTTACACCACAACAGGAAGGGATTCCTGGAGTGTTAAAACCTGGAGGGTACACCGGAACACCAAACGTCGCCGAGGAATCGAACCCTAAACCTGGACAGACAAAGATCTACATTACAGCTAGCACTGAGACACAGTTAACTAATAACAATAAGATCCAGCACAACCTGAGGGTAGATTGACTGGCATCCGTGGTGTTCACTGAAGTAACACCCACAACTCAGGCTAGTCAAGGGAAACCAACGAGTCATAACTCATGGCTAACATCGACTGTCGCCAGAGTGGCCGTGAAGACCTTTGGCTCCCGTAGACTACAGAAGATAAGCCCACCCTTTTCCCAACTAGTCTTTGAGGGGATAGGCAAAAAAAGGGGGAATAGCACTCACCGCTCGCCTGATTGGTAGGCGAGCAGTGATGCTACTTCAAACAGTTACAATGAAGACAGAACTAACGAGGCACCCAACTGCACCATTAGCTCCCCACTTACGGCAAAGCTGCGCCTGGCGGAGCCGGACTTACAGCGTCTGAACGCAATGGGGAGATTAGTAGAATATTAAATAAGAATAGACTGACATATAATACACATAAATTAAAACATCTGCAGTGTGTTTATTATTTATCTTTTTAAAATGTAGGAGTTTCGCTTATGTTTTCAAAGTTATCTCGAAGAAAGCAAAGTTTCGCATCTCGGCAATTTCGAGTCGCACATATAAACTAAATGCTGGAGATAAAATCGTCGGCTTGTCGCCACTGATTCAAACTTGCTCAAAATTTAGTGCAATTTTGTGGCTATTTTTGCTTGAAAAGTATAGCAAAAACGCTACCGTGCCTACCCTCCTCGGGAGAAAAATGTCAACTGTTACGAGTTAAAAGTAAATTTTTGAAGCCAAGGACAATCAAGTAGATGGCCTGTTTACTCAACCTGTATCATGAGTAAAAAAAATCGCAAAATTGAAAAGTATGTACTATTTTGTTTAAATAACTCGCCGACTGTTTATACCCGCGATTTGGGTTTGCAAATTTGTCGCCGTTGAAATCGCCGCTCATGTCGATCGCGCAACAAAATCACCCGTGTAAACAAACGGCACTTAAGATTTAAATAACTGGATGGCATGTTCATTAGAATAAATAATCTTTAAAACAATACTACATCCAGCGGCACATCCCCTAAAGATGGTAGTACTCCTGGGCGGGATATTTTGGAATGGGGAAGGGGTGCTCAAATCGTGCCCCAGCAGTGGAACTCTTGTCACGCACCCCCTAAAACTTGCTTTTTTGGAAACGTTTAAAGATTCCCTGTTGTAATAGGTAATATGTAAGATTGGGGGGTGGGTATATACCCGACACCACCACCTTTTGGATAAAACGGGTCCCTAAAATAACCTGTAAGAGGGGGGGTGGGTTATGCCCGGTAGCCACCCACCTTTTTGATGAAATCGGGTCCCTACCTTGGACCATTGTTTTGACCTTGTCCCTTAGATAAGTAAATGCGTTCGGTGTGTGTATATATATAGAATGAATGAATGAATAAAGAGAAAAATAACTTTAAGCCCTTGGCGGGAATCGAACCCCACATCTTGGGTTTACTAGTCCGACGTATTACCTCTACACCACAAGGACTAACCCGCAGCCGTTTTTAGCTTCGTCGCGCAACGTATGAATGATGACACTAAAAAATAGGAGAACCTACATAGAAGATCGTACATGGGGTTTTGACACGGTTCACGGGCCAAAAAATAGCGTATCACGCAGATATGGTGTTTTCAGAGTCTATAAATCTTAAGCAGGTCTTGCGACTCAAAATCACGTGGAATAAAGTCGGTTATTTAGTCACGTTCTTCACGAGTCACGCGAAACCTTTGGGTCACGAATCACGAAGAATAATTTATTAATATGCATCTATTGTCTTCTATCTATTGTATTATGTGTTATTTGTATGCATAATAAGACTAAGTCTGACCAACACGAGGGGAAGTTAGTAGAATTCGAGACAATTATGCAAAGTTAACCCGAAATTGTAAGGTGCCTGCCCACGCATGAAAATTGATTTTAACTTTTTTTAAAAAAACAACAATTTCTGAAGGGAAGTTTAATGCTGATTCCAAATAATAAAAGAAAAATGTGGTGTCCCCAGCTTGTTTTCGAGATCATAATCAACATTTCATGGCGGCCTTTGCGCGATATTTCGAAAAATCGTACCACCGGACGTAAACAGAAAAAATTATAACTCATAAGAAAGTAGTTCTTTGCAGACAATTTTTGCACAAATGCTGACTAGTAAATCATTCTACAATATAACATTTACACCTTTAATAAAACGACAAAAAATGCCTTGATTTTTCATACTTCTTTCTTTCTGTGCTATCAAAATGCCTCATAATGCCGAGGTTCGTTGTAAAAATTTCGAACGTCGTCATGGAGACTTTTGCTGACAGAAAAACCATTATGTTCACATTTTTTGCGTTCGTTTTTGACAAAAAAATCAATACTTATACGAACAAAAGCTTCCTTTTTCGGCAGATTTTCTAGAAAATCCTTATTATTTTTTATTTATTTTTGAAATGTGATTTACAATTTCTGTTCTTTTTAAAAATATTCGCAAACCCTTGTTATTTTTTGCAATATGAATTTTTAAACATTTATTTACATTTGCATTAGTTTTCCGTCAAAAATCTCCGGGTGCGCTGTATTCAGGCTTGAATGTTCGGGACACCCGTACCTCATCTTTCTTTTCAATTTTGAACTCAACATGAAATTTCGCTTCAGAAAATTGCTGTTTAAAAAGTTTTTTCATGACTTTGGCGCCGCAGCCAGTCACCTTAAATAGATGAGGTTATTTAAAGATAATAAATCAAAATACAATCAAGTTGTTTATTTGTATAAATGTTCAGGGTATTTTTTTAGCAGAGTCGGATGATTTGGGAAGCCTTTGTCTTAATCACGAGGTAATTTGGTGCTAATCACGCTTCACGAGACAGTCATATGACTGTTTAATGAATGGGGCCGTATATAAAGAACAGCGTCTACTATTCATTCATTCTTCATTCTTCCAGCAGTAAGGGAAGGTAGTGTAATTCTGAACTCTTCGTCCAACTTGATAATTCGTAGTTCTTGTAGCAAATTGTCCGATTGAGAATGAAGATAACTATCGCAATCTGCGTCCTTTTAGTTGCTGTCGCCAATGGTTTTGTCTTGAATCTAGATCAAGATGAACAACAATGGCAGGCTTGGAAAAACTTCCATGGAAAGAAGTACACTACAAAAACTGAAGAACTATCAAGGAAGGGAATTTGGAGAGATAACTTAAGAGTGAGTAGAACTTTTATTTTGTCGAGTTCTATCATTATTTGACCAAGTTTATTTTGGAATAGTTCCACAAGACAGTATTGCACGGGAAAAGCATAGAATAATTTATTTATTATATTGCAATTAAAAAAACCAACCGGCATAGAGTTATGTAACAATTGAACTTTGTCGGAGATCTAGAACGATAGATTTATGCTGCATCATTTTAAATACCAAAGATTTAATAGATCGCTGGCATTGTAAAGAATTATTACTGAAATTCAAATTGATATTTTCAGAAAATCATTCAACACAACGCTGAAGGCCATTCATATTCACTTTCAATGAACCACCTTGGAGATCTGACGCAAGATGAATTTAGATATTTCTTCACTGGCATGAAGTCCCACTACAGTAACTCCACCAAAAGAACTGGCTCTACTTTTCTTCCTCCAAGCAATGTTCAACTACCACAAGAAGTAGATTGGAGGAAAAAGGGATATGTAACTCCAGTTAAAAACCAAGGTAGCGTAGCTATACTCCTATGCCTCAAGAGATTTTTATTTAAAAAGTTTATGCGGGTGGTGAATTAGCCAGATTGTTTATATAATACTTTTCATAGATCACAAAAAAAAATTACTAGTATTCTAGCATGGTATTTAACCTTTAGTATAAATCCTTCATCTACAGGACAATGTGGTTCGTGCTGGGCCTTCAGTACCACTGGTTCCCTAGAAGGACAGCACTTCAAGAAAACTGGAAATCTAGTTTCCCTCAGCGAACAGAATCTTGTTGATTGTTCTACATCATATGGTAACCACGGTTGTCAAGGAGGTCTTATGGACAATGCATTCAGATATATTAAAGCCAATGGTGGGATTGATACTGAGGCAAGTTATCCATATCAGGCAGAGAATGAGAGATGCCGTTTCAAGAGCACAAATGTTGGTGCCAAAGATACAGGTAATTTAGTCTGACAACTGACTGATGATTTTTGTATCAGACCTTGATTGAGTTGTATTTTATAATCATTATCAAACTATTTGTTAAAAAAAGGCTCAATGCTGATGATTTATCTTTTTTTTTCTTCATTTTTTCTCTTTTAGGATTTGTAGACATCACTCAGGGAAGTGAGGATAGCCTTAAGTCTGCCACAGCAACTGTTGGACCAATCTCAGTTGCCATTGATGCTGGACACATGTCATTTCAATTTTACCACTCAGGTGTCTACAACAACCCGTAAGTATTTTGTTATTTGTAAGTTTTACATTTTAAGAACTTATGTGTCTATTAACAGGGGCCTGACTCAGTTGGTCTAAATATTACATTTTTGTCTCTTCTAGGAGTTGTAGTAGTACCCAACTTGACCATGGTGTACTTGTTGTTGGCTATGGAATATACCAAGGGAAAGATTACTGGCTGGTAAAAAATTCCTGGGGAGCTGTCTGGGGAATGGAAGGCTACATCATGATGTCTAGGAACAAGAACAACCAGTGTGGTATTGCTTCCATGGCCAGTTATCCACTTGTGTGACTTTGACCAGGAAGAAATACATGTAGGCTCAGTTCCCTAGCCACAAGTTTCCATCTATACTGTGAAAAAATCCATTCTTTTACAAAACTCTGTTGAGTATTGGATTTACGAACTGTCAAATGTGTGTATGCTGCATTTGGCTTTATGACTCTTTGCAAAAATGAACTACATTCTATCAGCAAAGAGTTCACTCTTGGCAGAGAATTGTAAAAGAAAGGACTGCATTGCAGTATAGTTTCAATTTATAAAGACATTCATCCACAGAAGCAAAGGTTTCAAAAGAAAAAGAATTTTTAATGAGCCAGCTGGACTGTGACAATGAACTGAACTAAAAATAGTTTCTAGACATTTTAATATAATTGTACCGGTAATTTATTTTGGAATTTTTTATATTGATGAATTTTTATTGGAAATTTTTTTATTAAAGTTATTTTTGAGTTTTATTTCAATTGTTACATTTCTTTAAGGGGGGGAGCATTTTTTACTCACTAGAGAGGTAAAGGGTGTAAGATTGCTTGTAACCTTTTCTATTATATGATTCCAACTTTGTAAATAATGTTTTTGGGTCCATCAAATGTTGGCAGTATAGTGCATGCCATATTTCCATGAAATAAAACTTAACAAGTATTTTCTAACTGCACTATTATAGTGAAGTCACTAAATCTGTGAAATAGGTTTTAGACTAATACATTTTAGTAGGCACTAACTCCATTGTTTTCTTTTGTGTCTATTTGGCTATTGCACTTTAACAAGTATTTTTTATTTCATGGGTATATTTACTTCACTCTATGTACAAACTAGTGGATAGCACTGAAGCAGAACAGTGCAAATAACAATAGCAAGGCATCTAGTGGTCTTTGTCTTTCTTTGTGTAGTTTATCCCTGATTGAATTCTTAGTTAGCAAATACAAAATGATGATAACTAAATACTATTATGCACTCTAGCAGGGGCCGATGCAAGAATTTGTCAAGGGGGTGTTCCAGATGCAGAAATGTGTTAAGGGGGTGTCTGAAATAAAGAAATGCATTTGATGTTATGTGTCATAAATGCTTTTAAAAAGGCAAAAGAGCAGGGAATGGGGGTGTCTAGTGCACTGGTGGACACCCCACTAAATCCACCCCTGTCTAGTTAGTACTGGTTTCACGGACATATGGCATGCACTCAAAAAAAAAAAAAAAAAAAAAAAAGAAAAGAAAATCTTAGTTCCTGCTTTCAAGTTGGACATTATCTTACCCCATAAAAATCCTTAAGGTAAAGATATACACTAACCCCCCCAATCACCCTGGGTACCCAAGGGGGTGAGGTAAAAATAATCTTGGGTACAAAAGCCTTTATTTTACAAATGAATAGTTAATAAGTTAAAAATCTAAGATAGGGAATTTATACCATAAAAGAAAACTAAAGTTATTCTGTTTCCTTTAGAATTAAACCATTTCACTGGTGACCATTTAAATTCTTGTGGCCTCTAGTCTCTTCACCTCATTTAAACCCCATACAGGCTAGAGTTAAGAGAACGTTAATATAACAGTAAATTAACTTTGTCTTTTCTTCCTGTCTTATACTTCCATGTTTCCATGTTGCATTCCACCAAGGGAATTTGCAATAAATGCTCCATCAAATAATTACCATCTATAAAACCATTTCAGATGAAAAAAAATTAACACAAAATGAATTAATCAAGGTATAATTGGCTTGTTCTGATTCCATGAAAAAGTTGAAGAAGCAATTATTGAGTGGAAATATTCTAAGAAAAGTGAAATAGATTCTGCCATTAACGACCTGGCATAATTTATAAAATTTTGAAAACAAAAGGAAATAAATGTTTACATTGTTGGTCTCCCTGTCAAATTAGCTCCAGGAAGTTTATTTTTTTTAAAGAAACTAATTAAAAGTACCATAATTTGTGGCCGGTATCATATGTACAAAAATACTCCCAAAATTTTTTTTGTCTTAAAGCAAATATGTTTTTTTTATTTTCTTTTGGATTTCATCCAGTTCAATCATAAAGTCTTAATAACAAATTTTTTCAGAAATAAAGGGTAGAATGCCTTTAAAACTTAATAAAGTAGAAAAAATTAACTGGAACAATACTACAGTACCCTGCCCTCCCCTCCACTACATGAAAGAATGGAAACGTACCGTGCTCTTAAATGGCTTCCGTATTCAAGCATTGTGATTGGATGGTGTCTGATTTCTTGCTTTCTGATTGGTTAAGAGCGGAAGCCAATTAAGAGTCATTTCTGGCAGCACTTTCCCTACACTACCCCTAAAGGTTCTTGATTTGGCATAGCAACATTGGCCGCAGTGGATGCTGGTAGGGTGGTCATTGTCCCTTCTTCTTCTTATGACTTCTAGGAAATCAAGAGAGAAGAGAAGAAATCCTGCTCGTAAACTCAGGATGAGCGAAGAAGGCGAAGAAGATACCTTTAACGGTATTCGTGCTCCCATCGTCGGCTATGAAGTCGTTGAGAGTAGAGAAAAATTCACGGTGAGTTTGGAGCTGCCCTGACAGAAGATATTGCGTTTGAAATCCTGTGGTTTTGTATTCTTGTGGTTTTGGCCTTTTAATGGATACTTCAATCCCAAATGGTACTCCAGTGCAACTTGAAATCCCCTTTCAAAATGTACAATTTTGTGATTTTTCTATAAAAACTGTTATTACTGCGTTCGTGATCTTTTGGAAGGTGTTTAAGCTCATTGTAGCTTTAGGATTTATAACGCGCGCTCACTTCACAATGAGAAAAATAATAAGTTAAGCTTATTAGTTTAAATCAAAGCTACTGCAGATTAGTCTCGATCGACTAGATCGATTTTAAACCGTGCTTTATAAATCTTATATGATATTGCTTACACTATTACCTTCACTTACATTTATCAAAGCTCTACTTGTAGATGTAAGATTATAAGTAATCTATTGACTTGATCAACTCAATTGTTTTGTAATGAATCGAATTTAAAAAGCATTGAATATTTTACGTTAAGAATTGCACAAAAAGTATTAAGCTTAAGCACAATCATTGTTCTGCTATTTGGCTTGTAAGGCAAGGGATCCGACAAATCTTTACTTATAAATCTTTATCTTTAATCTGACACAATTAAGCTTAAGTATTATTAAATTTTGATTTCCTTCTACAGCCAACGAGTGCATATATTGGCTAGTACAACACAAACAAGAAGTCTCTAACCTTTTTAATATTCAAACTTAGTGCACATCATCAAAAAATTTATTAAAGCAAGAAAATTATGCTGTAAATCCCATTACAGCACGATGATGATCAAATCAGCTTCCAGAATTTTGTACTGTGGATGAATATTGAATATTAATCTTTTTTTCCATACTATTTGATTGACTGTAGGTGTACAAAGTACATGTACGTGAAAGGCAGAAGAGTTGGTTTGTGTTTAGGAGATACACTGATTTTGTGCGTCTAAATGATAAAGTAAGTTGAAGTTTCATTTTTTTGAACTCTAAAACAACCTTGAAGCTGATCAAAGTCAGGGCATGGCTAACTCAAAGATCAAACCCTGATACAACCACAAGGCTGATAAAGGTCAAGGGACAGCTAACTCATAGATCAAACCCTGAAACAACCACAAGGCTGATCAAAGTCAGGGCTTGGCTAACTCACAGATCAAACCCTGAAACAACCACAAGGCTGATCAAAGTCAGGGCATGGCTAACTAACATCAAATTTGAATTTAGCATGTTGATTTTTGTGGAGGGAGGGAAACTGGAGAAAAACCCCTGAAGCAATTAAGGGAGAGAACCAACAAACAACTCTACTTACATGTGTCACAAACCTTGGACCTCTGCAGTGAGAGGCAACACACTAACAGTAAAAGCCCTCTATGCTTTATAATCAAAATCATGTAATATAAGGAGTGTCCTGCAACTTAAGTATCAAAATCTACTATGGATAAGCAAGGTGAAAGGCTATGGGATGTCCTGTGTCCATTAAGTTTTTCCCATAAAAATAAAATCACACATAAAATTGTGAAAATTTCATCTCCCTTAATATAAGTTTGAAACATTGAAAAATATTAATAATTTAATAGTAGGAAGTAATGGACACACATAAATAATTCACACATAACTCTTGGAGAATGCTGGCTTGCCCTTGCCATAGAGCTGTTGTAATACGTCTTGTTCTAGCTACAGAGTTCTGTCACTGAAATATTGGGTTTTGTTCTATATTTTATCCTTTTACCCCTAGCCTGCTTGCAGCTGGAATCAAACCTCAGTTAGTACCGTCTGCATAATAATGAACAAAACCATGTTCTGGACCCCCAGCACAGTTGCACAATTATATATAATAGATTCTGATTGGCTATCGCTTTTCTTGATTCTAACGAGACTCCTCATTGGCTTACTTACTCCTGAAAGTCCCACATCTGTTCTGTGTTGAAATATTAGCATAACTATACTGTGTGAATAGCTTGTGTGACTTATTCACATGGGTGAGTTATTTTTGTCTTTGATGAGGAAGAAACACCCATTCCGCATAAAGATTCAGCAATTCAGAAAATCAGAAATTCAAAAAATCATTTGAGGAAATGAGCGCAAGATGTGTTTGTGACATTTGACTTTGAGTCAAATAACATTCTAATACCCATAAAAATCTATAAGGTGGAATCAAATTCTTTGAATATATGTACTTTGAAACAAACAAGGAATAATGTTAAATCAATAACTTTGTGGATTTCTTCAAAATAGCAATAAAATGAATAGAAATGAATAGAAAGACAAGTATTATAAGCACATGGAAAGTTCTATCAATGTTTCAAATTTAAAAGAATAACACAGAATAAATTTAAAGAAAACGACAACACTTTTTTAAAGACATGTTTCGGCATGCTTATGCCATCATCAGTTTAATAGAATGAAAGACTTACAATAGGTGATACAA
>JANTNT010167419.1:0-10013 GCA_024752375.1 Entacmaea quadricolor
TCCTTCCAAACAATCCATGCATGCTTTGCGGCTCTAGCTCGAACCCAGTACTCTGCTCGATATGGAAAAGGCCAATTTGTTTGATATTTTATATTTATAATGTAAATACATGTCCCTGTTAATCTGCTAATAATGAGGGTTTTCAAATTGTCTCAGTTTCTTCCACAAATCAAACTTTCTTGGTGTAAAGACATAGACATATTTTTTTTGAAAATTTATCAGAATATTCATCAATAAATTATTGAAAACGAAGATCAAAGACGATCTTTTTTCTTACAAAGTATTTCTTCGTTTTCCTTAGATAAGTTACTCATCTTGCTCTTAACTAGGCTTTAGTCTTCCTGTGCTAGATGCGATGTTTCCGTGCCCTAAATGTTTTGCGTACAAAATTATTACCTCGCAAAAATCCATCGCCAGAGCAGCAGGAAAAATATGCCGACCACACGGAAACTAGAGCAATTACGTTACCCTATTTTGCGTGACATAAAAGGTGTACATCGAAAACTCCTATCGGTTTAGTATCAAATTTTTAGGGCCAAAAAAAAATTGGGGGGGATTATGAAACACCAACACCAACACCAAAAACGGACGGAATAATATCGAATAAATTTGGGTGGTTCATTATTATTTTTAATTTCAAATCTTTTTCTTTTATGATTTTTTTTTTCAAAAGTGTATTGGTTTATTATTTTTTTAAGAACTGATAAATGACATGATGTAAATATGATGAGTCCTCCAACTCAATTTTAGTTTCCATGTTATTTTCTCTGCGTTGCATCTTATATCTTACAAGTATATTTTTTGTATCGTTTCGGCTACCTTTTTCAGCTACCTTTTGTTTTCGTCGCTCGATGTTTTTTTGTATTGTTGGTTTCCAAAAGAAAACTTGGTAGCAATTTTTTTTGCTGGTTGGAAAGTTTGCCCACCACCAGGGAAATTTGCAAGGGCCCCAAAGTAGGGCTCTTTGGAAAAGTCCTGGTTCTAGGAGGATTTGCAAGGGAATAGTTCGCACGGCCGCCCTCTTTGGCAATGTCCTAGGGAAAGAATTCTGCTCCTTTGGAAATCAAATGCTTCCTGGAGATATCCAAGTTTTCCATGTCGCAATACATGCCTTCGTTGGCATTCAAAAGAAATTGTATGGTTCTTTCTTTTCCTGCAAACCAGGCAACAATGATTCCAATAGCCGCAAGAATCCACATTTCAATATTTCTTCAAATTTTTTTTTTTTCCTGCTCGCTCGGGAACAGTAGATACTTTGTTTCCAAATAGATCAAAACAGAATCCTGGGTCTTTGTAGTCTTGCAATCGTCCCCATTTGTCGCGGTATTTTCCTTCTGGTGGATAGGATTCTCCCATGTGTTCGTCTGATAGCTTACAATTCTTTTTTCTAGAGCTCTTTTTGTGGTTTCTCTTCACATGCCGTCGCTTCCAATGTAGAAATACTTTTTCTCTCCTTGTTTTTTGTCTTCTGTTATTTTTCTTTGTATGTCTTTGCTGTAGCGCCAAAGTTCCCCCACAAAGAAACCATCAATCCCACCAACAACCAACATACCCCAAATGGGTTGTCTGCTGTCTTTTTCTTTCTCTTCCAACTCTGGGTATAAAGATCCCAGATATCTCGTATTCATTCTGTGCCAACTCGGTACTTTTCTCCGATTTTGGATATGGGCATCTTACCTTCCAAATCTAGTATCTCTTCTCTTTCTTTCTCGGACAGTTCTTGTCGGACCATGTCTATGTCTAGACACACACACACACACACACACAAACATCCGTTGGATGCCTTCCGATGCCTTCCGACACTGTCCAGACCATCTGTCTATGCTAGTATAGACCACAGACTTGCAAGACTTGGCAAGTACTTGGATAGATTTTTCACAAAGTACTTGGATAGGTTCTTAGCAAGACAAAAAAATTATATAATTTAATATATATATATTTCTGTATATATGCATTTGTGAATCCAAAAAGGGCAAATACCGCGATTTGTAGATTTCCCAAAATATCCAAAAGAAAAGGGGCATGGAGCAATACAAAAAATACCTTGGATGTGGAACTGGATGTCCAGATGACATTGTAGGAAAAGTTCCCTCAAAAATAGTAGAGAGAGACCAAAGCTGGAGCGAAGATCTTCTGTTGGTGGGCAACCATGGCGATGGATACCTGGCAGATAGCAAAGGGCAATTTTTTTCTATTCTGGTAGCGTGATAAAAAATCAAGGATTTTTTTATCGCTACAATAAAAACCAGTCTGTCTTTTTTCTTTTGTTTTGTTGTTCTTTTTTTTCCAATTCTACAAACAAGAGGCACTGCAAATTTGCAAAGTTCGTCTCCTAGCTTTTCTACTTCTTCCTCTAGAAAATCTCCCCACACTGGTGTCGGCCATGGATGTTCTACTTGGCATCCATCTTCTGTGCAATCTTTGCAGAACTTTTCCAAATAGAGTATTGTTCCTTTTTTGCCTCTGTATTCTCCTTCTGCGCATCTCCAACATCGATACTCTTTCTGTTCCATTTCCAAAGCTTTCCTACATTCTTTGTTGGGAGGTGGTGCTCAGAGTCTGAGCCGCATTTTGTATTTGTTGTGTTGTCTTTTTCCCGAGATTTGCCGCTGCATCTTTCTGGCTTCCTCTAGATAATTATTTTTTCAGCTCGTTGTATTTTTCTTCCTTTGGGCCTTGGATTTTCTCTGTTTGTCCCTTGCACATTTCTCTTTTTATTTCCTAATCTGGCAGCATCGAATACACCCTGTCGCATGTAGAAAAGAGTATTTTTCCAGTCTCTGCAATTTCCAGCAGTGGTGGAGTTCCCTCATCCATACACTCTACATTTTCTACTTCTTGTTGGAAAAGAAATCTATATCCTTTCAACTTCCAATGTGAGTCAATATGGCACGGCTCTTTGTAGCCAAGGAGCTTATATTTTCCATCTGTCAGAGAATAGAATTTGCCTATTTGCCAATCTTTTTTGAAACAGCTATCCACATTTTTTCTTCTACTCTTTGTTTGGCCTTGCAGTGTTTTTTCATTTGCTCTTCTAGTTCCTGTACTTCTTTTTCTTTCTGCAGTTGCAATATTCTCTTTTTCTCTATGGCTTCTCTGTGGAATTTTTCTACTTCTTCTTTCCAGGCTTCACTTTCTATGGCGTCTTCGATTTCTTGCATTCTTTTCTCTCTTCTTCTTTTGGACAAGATAGTTAGCTTTCTGGTTGTTTGGATTTCGAAAATTGGAAATGTGGATTTTTCTATTCCTAATTTTTGTGCTTTTTTTGTTCTCCACACCCAAGAGACATACTTGGTTTTTGGTAGCAGTTCTCTTGGATCATCTTTTGCGTTTGGATGCAAAGCTGTAGGTTTGCTGGAGGCAGCAAGAATAGTTTGGCTATCTTTCTTGGTGTAGCAACGGACATAGGCGAAAACCAAAGTCTACTATGGCCCAAAGTATGGCTTCTTCCCACTTTTCTGGATTCTTTGCTTGTATTCGAATACCTGTGATTCTGCCCGTGGTGGTGTGGCAGTACCAAGCTACAAAGATTTCCATAGTTTCTCTGTTGGAAACAACTAGACAGCGATCGAGATGTGCGGGAGGATAGCTCAATTGGTTGAGTGCTGGTCTGTTGTGCGGGAGGTTGGGGTTCGAATCCCGGCCAGACCAACGCTCAGGGTCTTAAAATAACTGAGGAGAAGGTGCTGCCTTTGCTATAACACCTGCAAATGGTTAGACCTTCACGTGGCTCGGATGACCACGTTAATGGTGGTCCAGCGCATTTGATTATTTTCATATAGAATTTGCGCGTTATAAATGTTAAACATTACATTTACATTGCATTATATAGATTTTCCCAGAGTTTTTTTGGCGGTTGGACAACGAAAATCGGTTTGCTAGAAACGAGATCTATAAAAGTATTTTCTATTTGCTTTTTTTCATAGCCAGCATCTATGTCTTGGGCACCATAGACAGAAATTTCTATCCTTGTGCCACCACGCGCTTGTACATCTTGGTGTTGGAAGGTAGCACGTAGATGTTCGTGGGGACAATCTAAGTATTTTGCTAGATGTCCTGCAAGTGGATTTTGCACTTCGCCAGCTTCTAGATTCGAATCTACTTTGTTGTAGAGTTTCGTTCTTTTGCTATCTCCTAGCCAAGTACAAGCGTGCTCTCCAACGCTGTTTGTGTTGGCCAAAATCTTACCCCAGAATCCAATACTTCGCAAATGTTGTACCAATACTTTCCTATCCAAAGTGCCAGAGAAATCTTGTGTGTAGTCGATCGAGTATAGACCGTAACCATTGAGAAAAGGCAGCGAGAAAACTGCTGGATTTTTCCCCTAGGAACTCGATGGGCAGCTCCAAGACATTTTGTCACAAAGATAGCTTTTGCTTTTTCTTTGTGCAGGGTTTTCCAAGCATTGCCCGTTTTATTTTCTATCCTATCCATTGTCTCGCGAATGCTACCTACAGCATCTATGGAAACTGTGTGTAGAATAGAAATGGGCAAATTTCTATCAAAACTTTCTCTGGCTGCAATAGAGATTTTGGATACAACAAGTTTGGCAGATCCCACTTCTCCTGTTGTACAAAGAATTTTACCGCCGCTTTTGTGGATATAGTTTTTTCTAAGATAGCCAAAAACATAGATGTCTTCAACAAAAAGAGGCAAACCCTCCAAAGCCAAAAGATTGGTTCTTCCTAGATGTCCATCCAAGTAGTGGCATTTGGAAATGTCTGGCAAACGATTGCTCTCCCGCGCATTCTCTCGTAGAAGATGCGGCAAAATATATTTTTTGGCGCGAGACCCATATCTTTGTATGTGGTTGCTAGAATTGTTTGTTGTTTGCATGCTATATACTGTAGAAAAACCTTTTTTCTGGCTACAATCTAGATTTTCCAAATGGGAACAAACCACCAGTCCCCTTCCAAATTCCCCTGGTGGCGGCAAAAAAAAAAAAAAAAAAAGAGCAACGAGCAAGGTAGCTGAAACGATACAAAAAATATACTCCTGTAATCAAAATGCAACTCTAAAGAAAAGTGACATGTAGGACAAAACAAAGATTCTGTGTCTGGGATGTGTGGCGGAAAACATATTATTTATGCATTTCAAAATCAAACATATTAAATTTTCGTTGGAAATTTTTACACTTCATATTATATTTATATTATATAATCACCCAACCAGATCTGGGCGGCGTAGACGGAAGCAGAGACCAAACTGGGTGTTGTTCTGGGCTACGCGGCATCATTTCCACTCATCATCATCATCATATTTCTAAAGTATAGGATGCAACAAAGAAAAATTAATCAATACTTTTATTACATCAAGGTTCTCATTACCTACAGTGGTTGTGATGCTGTCACTAATTGATTATCTTCAAAAAATTAAAAACTTAATTTAAAAGATCCTTATTTCATCAAAAGAGTCCAAAATGTGCAAAATTATCTTAACTTCTTATTTCAAAAAATGGAATTAGGACAAGCACTCACCGCGCAACAACGTTGGGATTATTGTGTTTTTTTGTTGTAACATAGATTCAAATTTTCTTGTTGGGTGGTTTTGGTTTGATGAGGTCTATTAAAAAAAACGTTTTTTTTTGGCTCTAAAAATTTGATACAAAACCGATAATCAAAAATATCCCATATTATATGGGAGTTTTTGATGTGCACCTTTTTGATATGTCACGCAAAATAGGGTAACGTAATTGCCCTAGTTTCCGTGCGGTCGGCAAATTCTTCCTGCTGCTCGCCAGAAATAACGTGCACCCCTCAAAATATTTCTTGTACCAGTCTTCCTAAAAATCACCATCCATCAATTTTAGATTAGAAGAAATGTATTAAAAACTTATTTTCCTCTCAAATTATTAATTCCGCGGAAGGTTGATTAAAAAGTTGAACCTCAGACTCGAATCTCGAGTACATGATCTAACGTCACATATAAATATATCTGCTAGATTTGTAAAAATCACCTTACTCTTTTCGAAGTCCAGTTGTCGATGATTTCTCTATAGACAATGTGTGAGCCAGGTGCCATTTTGTTAATTCCATTTGAATCAGGGAACTTTTTGTATAGAAAAATTATACAAATCAAGAAGTTGAACCTCAGATAATTGCCTTCGATAGTTGATTGTTTGATTGACACTATTTACTTTCCCAGGTTGTAAAAAGTTATTACTTTTTTGATTCGATAAAACGACCTTGAATCGTTCTTGACAATGCCTTTGATCATCTACCAAGCACCCAACTTTCGAATCTTAAAATTTTTGAAAATATATAGCAAAATCCAGCGAAAACCCCATCATTTTGAAGCTTGCAAACAGTAGATTGCGAATACTGAAGGCTTGGTGGCCAGTTCTAACTCATTTCCAACACAGGGAGCCATAATATACTAGTATTTGCCTGATTAATATTCCTTTGTATTACCACTGGAAGCCCAAGCTCGGCTTTTGTGTCGTTATTTACAATAAATTTATGTTAAATTCGAAGTTTTTGAAACTCGGGAGAGGCGCCCAAACTCCGTCCAAGGGACATGTACTGTAAACAACAACACAAAAGCCAGGCCTGGGCTCCCTGTGGTGACGGCAGGCGCCACGGTTACCATTTCTGGCGATGCGGTTCTTCGAGATTTTGCAAATTCTGATTTGTCGAGTTCCTTCACCTTGCGAATGTCGGATCCGTCGAGTAGATATCTAAATTCCATTTTACTGGCAAATCTTGGATTTGTAGTTGCTTCGGCTTGTTAATCACGGATTTTGTTGAATTGCCTTGCCTTGGGAACATCGAGCTCATCAAATTGATATTTTATTTTGTGTCAGTTTTGGTCAGGATTGCTGGATTTGTCGAGTTGCTTCGTGTCGCTCGAATATCGGGTTTTCCAAGTTGCTTTTTTTTATTTTTTAATATATGCGAGCTTTTGTATCACTTCACAACATTCCAACGAAGTTGTGCATTTGCATGTTTTCTCTTGGATCAGTTTCAAGGTTTTCACGTTTACATAGACATGCCACAAATTAGATTCACCTTTCTGTGTCATCTACGTGATTTGCCTCACAACTGCGTATCTTTGCATTGGCTTTCAAATATTTAGATTAGTTTTTCCTTTAATATTTAGAGACTGGTCATGAAGTAAAGGTGGGGATGTAGTTGTCATTTTTAAACCTTGAAAAAGTTTTGGGCCATCAGAATCATGACAAATAATAGGTAACTTATACTGGGTACTTTTTACAATTTTTGTGCTAAAATTTAGATGGGGCTAAGTCTAAATTATGCACGAAAAAGGCCGGGTAGGCTACTAAATTTGCTGTCATAATGAATCCATTTTTTGCCCACCATTCATGTACTTTGTAACCAGATCCTTACTTGGTTTTAGCGTCAAAGTTATTCACGTGTGCACCGGGGTACAGCTGTATTGACGTAACCATAATAATGTTTGTTTTTGGCTTTTTAAAATGTTACTCGTGAACATTATTTGTTAGATGTTTGCCTTTCTCCCAGTAATTGTCTGCAAGCGACATGTCCTAGTCCGATTAATGACACGCAGACTACACACCTCAGCTTTCATTTCTTTGCGACCTTTTTGATTATTCTTCTGGATAGAAAGACTTTCGTCCGTTTTTCAGTTTCTGGATAAATTTGATAGCACTTATCAAGGCACAGCATAAGAATTTTTGGGTTTTGGACCTGCTCCGATTCCTTTCGAGTTGGGGACGCTAGACGTGCGACGGTCGTGTGGTTTTGGGTGTTTGTTTGAGAGTGGGTTGTCTTGCGGCGCCCACACTATGCTTATGTTATGTACCGGAAAATGTTTTCCAACTAGAGTGAAACCAGCTCTCCCCATCTGGGACAGATAGAAGTACAAAGCGGCCGGTGTGAATAACAGGCATTTTGTGATTCATGATTCAATAAACACCGAAACCTCCGTTGAATCTTTTTTCAAAGTATCTTATTGAATCAGTGAAAATGATTGTACTTTTACCTTACTCGATCTTGGTTGTTTGAATACTGTGTTGCAAGAATGTATCACGTGGTCCATTGTTTAGTTGCTGACATACTCACCAGGTAATGTAACACATCTTACTTATTCATTCGATGTTTTTTGTGACTACACTTTTCTTAAACTTTCTCCTTCCGTGTCTGAATAAATATACTTTAAAATACAGTCATCTAAGCTTAATCCTAAACTTTTAGAATGGGTGTTTATAAATGTTAAATATTAGTATTATATGATTATGTGCGTACACAAACATCATTTTATCTTGAGTGGCGCTAAAACGTTTAATAATACAGATGCAAAAAATTTTCGTTTTTGATTGGCAAAGAGCGTTGCAACTTTTTTGAAACACCGGTGCAAATCCGGTGCTTTTTTGAAATCCCTGTCTGTAATTGGTCGAAAGACAAAGTGAATCAGCCAATTAGAACAAGTAGTATCCATCGAAAAAATTCCAAAAAAAATCAAGACCGAACCAGGTAATCTCGATTTGACAGCTCATCAAATTTTAGCCAATCAGAGCACATTCAGTGATTTGGTGTGGCGGTCCACTTGAATTTAACTCTTATTTGGTAGTGAATATTTGTGCAAAAAAAAAAAAAAACAAAACAAAAACAAAAAAAACACCAATTTAACCGTTTTTCATTTCTGATATATTGAAATTTGAAGAAAATCAATAGTTTATGAGAAACAAAAGAAGATATCCAGTTAGTTATCGTTTTCTACATCAAAACAAAGGTAAAATTACAACTTTTTTGTCAATCATTTTTCATTCGTTACGGCTTGATCATATTCGCTGGCTGAAATTGTCTCGTTTAATTAACTTCCTTGAATTGTCTTTAATAAAAGCTCTCTTAAATCAGAACTACCGTTTACATGTAATTATATTTCAGTCATAATTAAAGCATTGCTTGCAAACGTTTTAGTTCTCTTCAACAATAATATTTAAACAAGTCCGAGTTCGTGTCGAAATGTGTGAATTTACACCACTACAACTCGAGCGTGATTAGTTTTTCTCCAAAAGATAAATGTTTTGATTGGGAACTGTAAAATAACCCCTTCTTGATCCTTTTGCAAATTTCCGGGTAAAACATAATCAAATACTGTCTTTGAAACTGTTATTATTTTGATAATATTGAATGTTTTGAAATCAGAAATGGACCTCAAAATAAATACCATAGATGCATTGCGCGCGTTTTCTCAGATCACCTGGAACGACAACATCAGAAACATGAATTATCGGCAGTAGCACGTTTTGATTTGAACTCAACTACTTTACCTGAAAATTTTTCCCTTACACTTCATCCAAAATGTATTATATAACTTTCAAAAAGATACAGCGAATGTTCTTTCTTAATATTTGCAGAATGAAAGAAATTTTTCGTTATCTAATCAATTTTCATGGTCGGTTTGCTTTTATTGTCCGTTGTTTATCCAGTTTAGTGAGAAAAGATAGATGCAAATTTCGCGCGACACTTTTTTGTTCATGAATAATAATAAAAATGCGAAGATTGCTTGAATTGTTTGCGTCTGTATTATTAAAAAGAAATCATATGGATTTTCTCGTGCAATTTGGAATAAGTTTGAACTTGTGAACATCCAAAGAGTTCAAATTAGACCTTTTTGCGATAACGAACATTTTCAACATCGTGCAAATGAAAACAATAAAAAAGCTGACGAATCTGATATTTTAACATTCATTAGCTAAGTATTAAGAATCTTTCATTGCAGTGAGAGAAAACGGTATGATTCAAGGTGACTCCAAAATAATTGCGGATTTTGGAATTTTTTAAAACCCTCTCGTGTCGGGTCAAAATCCCTCGAATAATTCTGGAATAAGCACAGTGTAGTAGCTTTATCATTTAGGCTTTTAAGGTGCTGTTGCACCAGGCAATCTTTCCTGCAACTTGTCTCGCAATTTTGTTGCGATATAAAAATAGCGCGTTGCAGTTGCAAGTACGCGGTATGTTACACTAGGCAATGTTTTGTGCAACTTGTCTCGCAATGGCGACGGTAGAGGACTGGGATAAACACGACAC
>JANTNT010167430.1:0-10011 GCA_024752375.1 Entacmaea quadricolor
GACTGAGCTGACGGCGTTGCTTTCAACTTAGATTCACTTACGTTTGATTTTTGGCATTTTTAGGAACTGATTCCTCTCTAGTTTGTTTAGGTCATCTTCTCCTAACTCCGAGCATAGTGAATTTGGCTCTTCTGTCATTTTTGGCATCTTTTGCTTGTTGTACATGGCTTTGAGATTGCAAAACAGCGAAAAAACTTTGCTGAGCATTTGAGTGGCTTCCTTCATCTCATTGGCCGAGAGATAATTTTCCTCGTTTCTTATTGGCTGATTTCAGTGGGCTAAAATATATTTTAGCCCGCTGATTTTCTCGTTTTAGCCCCTAAAATGAGTCGCAATGTCCTATAAAGTTATTATAATATAAAGAGGCAACCGGTACAAAATTTTAAAAGGCTAACATTTAAAAAATTAAAAGGGAAAGCTAAGCTAATCTATCTGAAATTTTAAAAAAATTGGATCGGACAATTTTATCGAACCCTGAAAAAACCACGAAGCTCAGTGATCTAAGCTAGTCAGGCAGCCGCGGTCAACTCAGACTGAATATAGGCACTGATAACGATAAAACAACGACATGTACTCGTTCCGTTGGATATGATGTAGTCAAGATGTCTAAATTCTCATGTGAACTCATTTAGTTCTAAAGGTAGCACTAGTGCCATAGATACATTTCCACGAGAAGAACATCCAGGTGTTTTACTGAATATTTTTATATCTTTAACATGACACGATAAGAAAATTGAATTAACTTATCTAGAGAGACAACTCAAAAAGGCTTTTAATCTTGATAATTGATCAAAATTTCACGTGGATGCAGTACTTAAGATTAATGTATTCGGGATTCAATAGGTTTTTTTTTTCTGAATGAGAACTATCACAAATATATAATTAAAGCAGTCCTTTAATTATTACACTTTTAAGGTGGTTCGAAGTAGGGTTTTTCCCTGACCAAACTACCATTTTCATTCATCGGATTGATAGAGTTATCTTTGGCCGATCAGAACGCCTTTTGCACCACTGATTGGAAAAGGATGGAAGTTAAGAATTATGTCAATTTCAGCTCCATTGGCAAAGTAACTGAGATAGAATTCAAACATTTTAAACAGGCGATTTGATGTAATTCACCCACATAATTCGATTTTGCGAATTATTCAAAATCACTCAATTTTTGGTGTAAAAGGCGTTCTGATTGGATAAGGATAAGACTATCAATCTACTGAATGAAAAGTAAAAGTATGGTCACAAAGAAACTACATCAGGACGCCTAGAATTAAATAAATTGTTTTAATATATCAAGGAAGTAAGATGTTGAAAATATGCACCCTTACGGTTTTACGCGCTATAAATAACAAGATTTTGTGTGTGAAAATCTTTAAAGTATTTAAAAAATTATTAAAATCAAACCTATTTAGAATAAGCTGAATTGCATGAAATTCAAGTCAACCTACAGGTGAGAATGAAAGACTAAGTCGTTATTGACAGTGTATTCTACACACATTTAATTGACTTTATCCTGTCATTATCAATCTACCATTCCATCTATCATCACTTCATTTTTATTAATTCAGTTTCTGGCAATTTGGTACGACTTTACAAATTTCAAGCCAAATCTTTTGTTTCATTGATCTATTATTTAGATTATTTTCCATTGTGTTAACCAGTAATGAAGTAATAGCTAGAAAAAAAAGGCTTAACAATCCTTAGAAATCACTAAGAATAATTAAATACAGATCAAAAACGACAAAAACTACAAGCACATGATTTATTAGCTAGACTTTAGTTTAGTATTTTATGAGCTTTTCAAAACACTAATCAATTATACCAAACAATATGCAACCGAGCGTTTGATAGATTGTACACACTTAGATATCTTGGGTTTCCTGTGGTCAGACAAGTACTAAGGGAAGCTTCACTAATATGAAGAGGTGGGCAAGAAAATTTTCAATTTTAAAATATAAAATATTCAGAGCCCCCAGTTTTTCAACTTGCCAAATGTTGCGGATCCCCCAATGTGTAGTGTAAAAATTCACCCAGCATGGTAATAAGAATTTCAATTAGCCATCCCAAAATAAAAAGGCCTCCCTCTATATATCTTTCAGAATTTTAAGGGCTCCCCTTAAAATCTTCATGAACCCCTCGTTATATAAAATGGACCTTCCATGAGAGAATTTTTCGTATTAGTGGGAAACGTACAGTACCGTGACTTTTAAATGGCTTCTGCTCTGAACCAATCAGAAAGCGAGAAACGTACACCATCCAATCACAATGCTTGAATAAGGAAGCCATTTAAGAGTCACGATACTGTAGTTTTCTGTAGTCATTTTTTGACAAGTCTCGGCACTTAGTTTTAACTCAAACCTAAGATTTTCCAAAAAAAGAAAACTGACGAAAAAAAAACTGTTCACTGCATCCTTTTCTTATTTGTATCTATTTCGAACTGTCGGATAAAACACTCTAAACGCGGACGTACATTTGTCAAGCTATTAATCTTATCTGAAAAAGATCTGATTTTATCTGTTATTCATTTAAAAATAAAGCCGTCTTGTTTATTAAGTGCTCGACTAACAAGACAAAATTCCGGAAATATATTTTATCAAAATCGTTCTCTGTTACAAATAGTTTCTTAAGATATAGCAATTTTGAAAAGTATATTTTTAAGGATGTGTTTCCATATATTTTATTGTTGTTGTTGTTGTTGTTGTTTTGTTTTGTTTTGTTTTTTCTGTAGTTTAGCTTCTTTATAAAGGATATGAGGACGGAACGGTAGCCTACCGCCCTGAGTGTTAAATTAAAGTTCTTCATTTATTTTTTGATTCACAGTCAAAAGCGGTAGCTTAGCAATAAGGTAATTATAGAACCAGTTCAAATAGAACAAAGCGAAAAGATCTTCCGGCAGCAAAAGCGGGTTTTTTTTTTTTTTTTAATCAAAGCCGCATCGCCTTACTGAATAGATCTGGCGTTAAGTATTAGATGAGATGGTCATTTTGGTTTAATCAAATAGACGAGTTTAAGAGTAATTGTTGTCAGTCACAGTTAAAAGACAACATAATTACTGTCTGGGGAAAAAACAAGCGGAAATGGCTACAAGTGTTGAAAAAATAAATAAAACAATAAAAAACAATGAAAAAGCCATCTATTAAAGAAAATTACCATAATAGATGTACTAATATTAAAGATAAAGATTGAACAACCTGTGGCTGTTTTCCGTCTGGATTATGAGTTTGAAGTAAGCGTTAAAACAGGAACGGATAGAGAATAAGAATAAGAGATGATTTAAAATGAAATTAAAAGGATGGAAGGTTGTATAGACGGAAAATTAAATTGTCTGGTATCGGTATCGTCAAACAATTGAGACACGTTGAGGGTTTTATAACTAACAGAGGAAAAGATTGAACTCGAAGATATATTAAAATTCTTTTTAGAAAACATTCAATAATTGTTTCTTCTTCTTCTTCTTCTACTACTACTACTACTACTACTACTACTACTACTACTTTTTCTTCTTCTTCTTCGGAAGGGACGAATAGAAAGATAAACTGTCAAACTTAAAACAAAGAAAAATAAATGAAAAGTAAAAGCTTAAGAATTAGATGAAGTAGAAGAAAAAGGAGGAAAGAATTTATAGAAAGAAGAAGAAAAAAGACACTATTTCAAATCCTGCAATAGGTTATTTCATAAAAAATCCAAATTGATGGGGAGTTCAGTTTTCTACAGATATGGAATTTTCAGGCAAAAATGCCATTCATACTATACATTCAATGTGTATACGTATTACCTTCTTGAGTATTTTTCAAGTACCGTGCGTTTATTCGGCACTCGAACGCAAGAGTCTAAGGACGAGATCGACTGACGATGTGAGATTTTGGAACTGTTAGCGATTAACCGAAATTCAAGAATAGATATGGTGTATCTTTACATAATTACAAAATCGTTTGAAGTACGATGAAATAGAAAAATAAAGGAAAAAATTATTAAAGAAAAGAAGAAAAAGGGATAAAATACCATATGAAATAAAAGTGAATTGAACAAATGATTTTCGAATAATACGTGAGAACTTAACAATAAACATATACAAAAAAAATTAAATAATAAAAATATATAAATATTAACTAGTTTCCAACATATAGAAAAATACATACATACAAACTTGATTTTTAAGCCTTAAAGAGGCTTTAACAGAAATATATATTCAACATATCAAAATCCTTGATCCACAATTCACATGTATAGATATATTTCATTTTTATGATGACAATTTAATCATAGTATCATTATAATTCTAGTAATTTTCAGGTCTTCTGTTAAAATCTCATCGGAACTCTGTCAAAAAATAGCTCGACAAGTTCTTCACAATATTGTAAATATAGTTTGCTAACTATTTTTAGTCGAAGAAACCCAAAATAAGCGAGTGTTGTGGGTGGCAAATTTATTACGTAATTAACGAATGTATCGAACGAGACGTACTATAAAGTACGCAACCGAAGATTTAGCTTTTACTACTTTTGGATTTTAAGTAGGGGTTGTTGATGCTAATCCTTTTTACGTTCACCGTCTGCTGTAAATAGAATTATTGTATTTTGGTAAGTTTTGAGTGCTCCAACGATTAAAACAAAAGAAATCAAAGAGGGCGAAGGGAAATGTGCTGTGGATGAATAGAGAATGAAAAGAGAAGCGGAAATGTTTCGTACTGTACGTGTTATTCCACAAACGTGGCTTTCTTTCTTCAAACTGAATCGTGATTTTGCGTCTGTGATAATGAGCGAACTTCTCACTGGCTCAGTCTAAGGCGGCATCATTTTATTATTCACTTAAAGTCCATTTCTTCACTTTATTGTTTACTGTCAAACCTCAAACAACGTGGGTCAGTAAATATACAATTAACCAACAGTGAATCTAAAAGCTTAAAATTGAATATGATGACCTGAACGCGCGCCCTTAGAGGGTTACTAATGAATATTTACTAATAAAACCTGCCGTATATTACCCTTCAAGGAGCTTTAGTTACTATCTGGTGCACTTAAAAACATTTACCTTATCTCACTTCAGTATTTATACGTTGCTGTAGGTTTTGATTCTCGTCTTATAATCGCACAAAGCAGATCGTTCTTGATAAGCAAATGTATTATGGGCCCTACGTATTTGCTGTTTGTTATAAAAAGAGCCTAAGAAAAGCTACTAATTGCTTAAAACTTGAATAGATTAAAAAAAGAAATCAAATATAATGTAATCTGTGTGCTTTTAATTCCACGTGTGTGTGTTTTTTGCAAAATATTGCTTCAGCTTTGAGCTTTCATCAATATAAATTCTTTCTTTATCACATTATGCCGCCCTGGCGCTTGTCTTTAAGAGTGAGCTCCAATTTCTTTACGGCACAAACAACTCGCTCAAAAGGGCACGAAGTTAGATGATTTCAGTACGTAAAAATAAATTCCGTGCTAAATTACTCTACCACTTAGGTTTATTGAATATCTTAAAGATAAACTCATTGAGAAGATAGTATCTTAGGTAGTCACGTGATTTTGTGACGGGGCGGATTTCAAACAGTGCTACACAAGGAGTAGCAATAATCTCCTGCAGAAAACAAATACGTTATATAATATAAGCTTTAACGTAGGCAAACGTTATAAAAAAAACTGTTAAATACCACTTATTATTAGGCACACGGAGATGGCTTATGCGTATTTTTTCACCGATTTTATTTAAGTATAGGTAAGTTTAATTGTAAATAGAAGACAAATAAAGGAGAGTGAATTAGGTATTTAGTCGTGTTCTGAAAAGTCAGTCAGTGTGTCTACCTAACGAGGAACAACTATACTCGATTAAAATAAATTTCAATGTACCATGTTTTCAATAACGTGTTCCTTTAAGGCACTTTTCCAATATTTATATTAGGATTGATGAGTCGTATAAGTGCAATATATTACATATTATTATCCATAACTGAGGCGGGTGTTTGCGTTACTATATTGCTTAATTATTTATTAAAGGTTTCTTTAATTTTCCTAGGTTTAAGAAAGAAATGAGCTTGAAAGTGTAGGAGTTTAACAATGTACGGACAAACCGCAAAGACTGAGTAATAATCACCTTGAAAGCTTTTCAATAATAGCATGAGATCCGTACTTTATTGACAGAAATCCAATTGTGTGAAACGGTGAAAGAGGTCGCTCTAAGCGGTATTAGCCTGAGAAAACAGGCGTCCTTCCCTGTTCGTTCGCCCTTGAAAGAGGAACAAAGTAGAGATAAGCATCGTCGATGATAAAGACCCACAGTAAAGATGAAGAATCGTTAAGTAGCAAGAACCGTGAACGAAAATCTTGCTGTTCTAACGTTGGATCTACAGTGAAGATGGCATTTCCACGGTCTATTCTATAGTCCTTTTTTCATTGTTCATTTGCCTAAAAGATGACAATTTCCTGCAAAACATTACTTCTTATCTTTAGAAAGGAAACAGCCGTTCTTGAGCTTAATAAAAGGGCCAACAGGTTGTGCAGGATGTGCAGAGAATTAGCGCTCTTGCCTGTGGGCGTAATTTTGAGTCTAAAGTCAAATAACCCGAAAGTAAACTGAAACGATTGTTGTGGCGCACAATTAAATTACCCTCTATCTCAGCTTCATGTAATTCCAATTCACACTTAAATAACAGTAATTTTTCTCGAACACGCGAATCAATTAGATAATCGGGACCTACAAAGACGAATGGTTCAGCCCACTTGATTGGCTTACAGCGGGGTATCACGTCCCCTGTCTCTTGAGAAAAGCACACTGACTTTCACTTGATCTATCTTGAACAAAAAACAGCCTACTTGAAGCCACTTTAAGCGTGGCACAAAAGGATTTGGCAAACTATAATTAACCGAAAGGGTGATTTATCGAGACGTAAAATCACTTCCTGGTGAAGTAGAATATATAAAGTCCATGAACTACAACTGTACCAACAGAACAGCTCAATCGTCAGGAGAGGTGGCCACGCTGAACTAGTAAAAGATCTATACTAAACCTCTACTCATTTCTACCAAAAATGAGACTCGATGGACGCCAGATTTTGATCTCTTTTTTCGTAATACTTTTAGTCAGCTGTTTGATGTGCGACGCATTCCATGTGGTTGTTGGTGGTGGGAGGAAACGATCCGAAAAGGTAAGCCATTGACAGATATTGCGTCTTCATTCTCGGTCGCTTGACGAAAAGAAGTTCCTCTTTTCACGAATATTGCACACCAAGACGTTTTATTTCAAAGTACGCTTCACATATCCAGTTAAGATCTTTTATTTTGTCGATTAAAAATAATTTATCAGATAAGTAATAACATTTGCTCATTTCGATAGAAAACTTAAAATAAAGTGAAATGGATAAATGGTGAATGAAAGAATGCCCAGAAAAATGACCAATCTTATTGTCTTATTATAAAGATTCCTTAGTTTTAGCCAATCAAGATTCATTTATTTAATTGCCATTTTCAAATCGTATTACAAATGTCTTTCTTTTTTCAAATTGCTACTCTCATACTCGAGATGCCAACGGGAATAAATTGATATTAGCTACTCGCAAGTATATTGAAAAAATAAAGTATTTTTAGGTCCACCGAATAACTTTTCTTGAAAACCGTTCATTATTGCTTGGGGAAACATCAGAGCACATTTTGTATGACTGTAAAATAAAAAAAAGTATTTCGATCGTGAACGTGCCGTGAACACCAAATTGGCCCTTAGTACGACCTAACTATACCGTGTTATGCTGTACCGTGCCGTGCCGGGGCGTGTTAGACTGGCGTGCAAAAGCAAAGCCATTTGATCAAAATAAGCGCGCGCACTATGTGATTGGTTTGAAAAAGAAGCCTTTGAGTGTTCCATGACGTGACGCGTTGACGTTGTAATGTTTGGTTTTGTATGATGTGCCGTGAGTTTTTCACACTCATACGAAATTTACTCTTTTGTAAAATTATGTCAGTGAAAGAAAACTAGTGATTAATCTAGTTTGAGCTGCGTCATTGTATAATACATAGAAACGATGGATGGGTTGTAGGTTATTTGAAACACCGTGAATAAAAACGAGTTTACTTAACTGACGTTTTGGACGTTAGTCCTTTGTTGGAGGACTAACGTCCGAAACAAACTCGTTTTTATTCACGGTGTTTCAACTTACCTACAACCATCCATCGATTCAGTGAAGGGAAAAGTTGGATTTCTGATATTTTTCGACAGTTTTTAATAAATTGTGTTTAATCATCAAGCTAGGAACAATCATTTTAGTATATTTAGAAGTGTAGTATATCATGGTATTCAAAAAATGTTGTCAAAATTTCACAAAATTGCTCAATTGCAACTGTATGAACTCTACTTAGAGCAGTTTTCGTACGAGTGCGAAATGCACGGTACTATGACTCTAAAATAGCTTCCGTTTTCCAACATTGTGATTGGATGGTGTCTGTATTCTCGCTTTCTGATTGGTTCAGAGTGGAAGCCATTTAACAGTCACGGTACCGTACGTTTACCACTTTATGAGAACTACTATAAAAGCAATATATGCCTAATTGTTAAAAAACAAAACAAAAAACAGAATCAAAACAATAATGTGAATCTGCATGTTAGAATAAATGACAAAATTTCAGATCTTCCCATCGACAGCGTTTTCTGAAATTGGTGAATTTTTCGAATCACTTGTCTTTCAAGTATTTTTCTTTTTTATCATTTACAGAGTGTTCAAATGTTTCAATCTCAAGAACTATGCCAAACAGCTCGAAAGCAATGCCTCAGCATCAGACGCGCTGACGTCTTTGAAGTACTGAACGAGAAACTACCAAAAAAGCGAGTCACAGTTGCAGTAAATCCAGTAAAGGAAAGAGAAGATTCAACCGATCTACTAAGCAGCCTTAAGTCTTTATGCCATATATTAGAATTACAATGTAATAAGCAGGACAACAGAAGTGGCCTCGGGCGCAGGTCATTGAGATCTCTATGGCAACGAGATTGATAATGACCGTTCTTCTCAAATCGACAAAAATTGTCTAGCCGAGTCAATTAAGACGATTAAAACAAAACAATAATTATTAAAATAAAAAGAAAAGAACGCTTGGAAAATGTAACATCACACGAGAAAAGGAAGTTAGAAAAAAGATCTTATTGGAGAAAGGAAAAAGAATGAAGTAAAGTCTTATAAACTGATATAAGATATATTACATTATGATAACATTTATTTAAAACATTTTATAATACCAGTACACTCATGCCCTAATAAACTGGACCGGTACTTAAAATTATCTATTGTAGTCTGTGTCTTATTGGCTTAGGAAGTCTAAAAGGGTTCGTTTTGAAACACCTGATGGAGGATAAGTGCATGGCAATCTAGGGTTATTAGAGCATAGGAGCTTCTCAAAATTACGAGAGGGGATTAAAACTTAGACTTCATTGATTGAGTGTATCGTACGGGAAGATATCTGTTTTAGTCGAAATCTTCTGCGCTAATTGGTTTCATGGGGTGTTTGAATTATACGATATGACGTCATTAATGAAAGCCCCCTCTGGCAGATGTAAAAAGAGACACATATATCAATTGACAATCGTCATCAACGTACATTTTGCCTTTACGTGTTTATCATACAGTACACGTTAACATGCTTTTGTACAACGCTTTTCGGCAAAAAAAGGTTTTCCTGTAACAAATATATGTACATAAAGTGAAAGCTTTGAACCCACAAGACCGGAAGTCAGTTCACTAGCTGGAAATTCCGTTCTCCGTGGACGACCAAGGGCTCACGCAGGGAAGGGTACAGGGGTACCGCGGCCCCCTTTTAACTCTTTATCATCATCATCATTTTTTTTATTATTATTATTACCACTATTTTTATTATTATTATCATTATTATTATTATTATCATTATTATTATTATTATTATTATCATTATTATTATTATTATCATTATTATTATTATTATTATCATTATTATTATTATTATTATTATCATTATTATCATTATTATTATTATTATTATTATTATTATTATTATTATTATTATTATTATT
>JANTNT010167441.1:0-10008 GCA_024752375.1 Entacmaea quadricolor
CAATTGAGAACGACGCAATACAATAGAATGAAATACAATGCTATGCATAAATTTGTCGGAGTATTGGACAAGTTAGGTTGAAAAAAAAACTTGTTGGGAGCACAAGTTGGAGCAATGTTAAATCAACCGACATTGTTCTGTTTGTGATAACTTCTGAACTGGTAGTGTGTCTAATTTTGGCATGTTCTTTAACTCTTATTCCTTTTTACTAAAGTAAATCTGTATTATTTAGTTTTTAAACAATCTAAGGATCCAGAGCTAGACGATATAACCTCGGCCTCAGGTTTGGAAGATACAACATCGGCTAACGAGTCAACCAGTGGTGAAGACGAGGGTGATAAACTGGCGGGTGGTGACGGTCACGAAGTCCAAGGAGAGGCGATTCAGGTCGAAGAGAACAAGCAAACCAAGGAAGTTAAAGATGCAAGTCAATTTAAATCAAGGCATTTACCAAAGCAAATCCCAGAAAGACACCAAAGACAGTCTGTTTCAGAAGAGAACACAGAACGTTATGATGTAACGAGTGATCAACCCCAACAAAAGGCTGCAACAGAAGACCGAGATCCACCAGGGGTTCAAGAAGTTACGTTCCAGGATAATATTGATGATGAAGTTAATCCAAGATCAAAAATTTCGAATCTACCAAAGAATACTCCCTCTGATGCTACTTCTCAGTCTCACAGCAAATCTCAAGTACAAGACAAAGAGATTAGCAGCGAAAAAGAAAGTATATCCGGTTCAGGTATACAGGACAAGAGTGCTGAAAGTGCTTACAAGGAAAATAAAATCGAAAGCACTAAATCTGGTGACAAAACAGAGTCGGAAGGTGAATCAGGAGAAGAATCAGAAGAGTTGAAAGACATAGCTGGTGATATCAAAACTGGTTCTAAAATTTTCGAGGCAGACATTTCAGAGGCCGAGAGTACTTCAGGTTGTTCATCAGGGTATGGCTGCTTCTCTGGAAACGGAGAACAGATTCAATCAGACAAAGCTGAAGAATCACTGGAACTAGATCCGAGGTCAAAGATTGTAGTGGTACCTTATAAAAAGATTAATATTAAAATGAATTCCGGGTTAGAAAATCATCATATTGTTGAGAGTCAAAGTGTAGATGAAAGTGAGGGAGATCAAGGAGTGAACAGAGAGAACGTTAGAGATCCCTCTTCCGGTTCTGGCGCGGAAATTAAAGATGATGTTCAAAGTACAAACAATGATAAAGGTGCTGAGGGGTATAAAACTGTTGCTAGTTCAAATTCCGGAATGGAATCTACAAAAGAATCAGAATTATCAGTTAAAAGCCAGAGTGCAGCTAAAAGTCAAGAAAAATTAGAAGTTGATGAACCAAAATTAGTTGTGAGCGATCCTTCTACGGTTTCCGGAGCAGAAGTTAAAGATGATATTCAAAGTATAGATAAAGACGCCGACGATCAAGGAAACATTGATGGGGTAAAATCAGCAGACAAAAGTTCAAGTCCTGGCATCGATGCAACAACAAAAACAGAATCTCAAATCGAGAACCAAAGGGCTAAAAGCGATGAAAACAAAAAAGTGAATGAAGCTATGAAAGATAATTCTTCCGGTTCAGTAGAGGATTCAATAGATACCAATCCGCAAAGTATAGGTAAAGATGCCAATGAGGAAGACATCGATGGGACTAAATCAGCCACCAAAAGCAAAAATGCCCAACCTGCAGCTACAGAGGAGCAGGATATTGAGGATGCTCTCTTGGTAAAAGATGATATATCCAATGATGACTCAGGATCTGGCCTTGGATCAGGACATCAAGGAAGGATTGATAATGAAGATCTTTCGTCACCTAAAACGAGGCAAAGAATTACATCGATGGAACAACTCATAACTGATGATAAAACAAAAATTGAGAAGGTGAAAGATGTACCAGCAAATGCAAGAGAGAATGTACCCCATACGGACGAACGAGATGATGACTTTATTGATTCTGATATAGGTAAGAATGACATAACATCATTGTGATTGATGCCTTCTTTTGGGAGACTTAGATTAAATCTTATTTCCCTTCCATGTCCCTGTTTAAATTTACTGCTTGCATGCAGTCTCCTTTTCATTTTGACTCGATAGGAATAAGATCTATACCACTTCCTTTCCCTTTGTGCAGGCCCAGTGAAACAAAAGAAAAGAATTTTAAAAACGGAACCTGATTTTTCCATTAAAGACAAAATGAAGGTTGAGCCGGCATCATTTACGATTGACTGAAACTGTCTTATTTTAACAAATCCTCTTTGATAACCTTAACAGGTAGAGGTCACAAAGTTACACTTATTCTTGATCAGCATTATTACAAGCCATATTCAAACGAAGACTCGATGGCCTACGAGATGCTTGCATTGGACCTGAAAAAAGAGGCAAGTAGTTGTTTTGTGCACAATGGGTATCTTTTTTTTTTTCTCCGTCATTTCCATCAGTGATTTATCACGTCAAATATTTTTCTCTATATAAGAACTTTACACTCTCCTCAGCTCAACCACTATTTCATAACAAGTACTTGTTTTAAAGGTAAAATTGATTTGCTCTTTTTCTCCAACAGGTTGAACGTGCAGTTGGAAATCAAGCCATTGTATCGCAAATATCATTCAGGTATAGATAATGACTATTTGATTCCACTAGTTATCTTCGCTTATTTTTATCTCATACGCAAAAACATTATAACCGAAACCAATTTTGTGTTTTTTTAATGGTATTATTTTAGTTATTCTTTGTTTTTAATCGTTATTACTAAAAATTCACCATTAAGATAATACGTGGTCCATCCAACCGGATTTTAAACAAAAGCCGGAATGGTGAAGAGAAACTGAATGAGAAAAGGGAGGGACACCCGTTTGTATTTTTCATGTCGAACTTCATGGTCAATGCAAAGCAAATTCTGAATTGCATTATTGTTTGTAAACTATTTATTTTCTTTGGGTAACCATTAAAAATTATCCTATCTTTTGCAGTGAAATACGGAAGCCCGGAAAGTTGCCAAGGTTTTCTCGAGTTTTGGCAAAGTTTATGTTACATGGAGACAGGAAAGTCCTTCATAATGCTGTTCGAAAGGGTATGGTTGGAGACATGACGGTTGATAAGCATTTCTTTCGAGTGTTATAGAGAACTTACAATTTAATGTTGATCAAAAAATTCCAAAAATTATATCGAATGATACTCCTGTAGCATTAGGTTAGGTTTGATCATAAAACAGGAAAGAAATGGGCCAATAGGATCATCAAAATGTTTTTTTTTTGCTGCATGATTAAACTAACATGACTATAAGAAGTTCCAGTGAATACGGTTGCTACATGCATGTAGATGGAAAACGTATAGACAAATTGAATTACGGTTGAAGCATAAATTACGGTTGCTACATGAATGTATTATAGAAAAAAGGTTACATAGAAAACGTATATAGATAATAGGTTGCATGAATTACAGTTGCTACATACATGTAGATGGAAAACGTATAGAGATGAGTTTACATGAATATCGGTTGCTAAATGCATGTAGATGGAAAACGTATAGATAATAGGTTGCTTGGAAAACGTATAAAGATAAAAGGTTCCATAAATTACTGTTGCTACATGCATGTAGATGGAAAACGTGTAGATGAGAAGTTACATTAATTACGATTGCTGCATACATGTAGATGGAAAAAGTATATTAGATAAGAGGTTGCATGAATACTGGTTTCTACATGCATGTAGATGGAAAACGTATAGATAACTTGAATTACGGTTGCAGCATGAATAACGGTTGCTACATGCATGTAGATGGAAAACTTATAGAATAGAGGTTGCATGGAAAACGCATAAAAAAATAGAGGTTGCATAAATTACGGTTGCTACATGCATGTAGATGGAGTATATATAAAAGCCACGGGTTGCATTAATTACGGTTGCTATATGCATGTAGATGGAGTACAAATAAAAGCCGCGGGTTGCATGAATTACGGTTGCTATATGCATGTAGATGGAAAACGTATAGATAAGTTAAATGAATTACAGTTGCTACATGTATGTAGATGGAAAACTTACAGAATAGAGGTTGCAAGGAAAACGTATAGATAAGAGGTTGCATGAATTACGATTGCTACATGCACCGTTTCTTAATGGTACATCAACAAAATTTTAGAAATATTTCACATTATGCATAGCAACTTATAAATGAGTAGGATTTTTCAAATACTTTTGAAATTTTTCTCTCAAATTTAGACACCAGTTTTTTTGTATAAATAAAATATATATACATTTTGAATGAAAAAAATCCATTAAGCAAAATCAAATAGGGTTCCTTAAAGAGGATCTCATACGGAAGATTGTTGAATATGAAGGTCACTCACAGTCGTCAACTGTATTGTAAAAGAGTAAACAAATAAAAGAAATAAAGCTCATGTACATGCATGACTGATTGAGTATTATCGAGCTTATTTTTTCAATTGTCGTTTATTTATCGTTGAATTTGAAATTGTTTAAAATATACCTTGAAAAATGAACTAACGTGTTATTCCAGATCACGCGTTAGTCCATAACAATGCCGTGCGATGGGTTTCATAGTGAAAATACAACTTTGAAAACAATTTATAACTTCAAGACAGAGTATAACTTAGCTATTTCAAAGAAAATATTATTTTCTTACGTAATTTAGGTGCACGTGCTAGCATGCAGATATTGTGCTTGCGGTTTTCTCTCCAATCGAGAAAAATTGCCCCGATTCAAGATACGCAATCGAATCCATCGAGAAGCGATTTCGCGAAACCTACACTGTAATTGCCTCCGTTCTCGGTGTTTAACCCTTCCATACGTTGAGCAGAGTAAGTATTTTATTCCATTTTTTAAACTGCTTTAAGTGAGAGCTATTAATCTGACTAAAATATATAAATAAAACTAGTGTACATGTATATTTATATTTTGTATCCATTGAATAATTCTTCCGTGATCCAGTGCAGAAATAAATCACCAAAAAAGATTCTATAAAAGATCGTAGAAGTAATCCAATCCCTGACCAATTTCCCATATAGATAAGCTAACTCCCAACTCTTTGGCAAGGTCTAAACGAACTTGGATGGACTAAGAAATGAAATAAGATGAAAAGATTAAAAAGGCGAATAAAATAAAGGCTTTATTTTGCCTAATATGTACATGTATTTCTGCGAACTCTCTGATTAGCTTTATACATAAAATCAATATGCTAAATTCTGATTCGATTTGTGGTTACTCTGATTTAGAACAGCTTTCAGTGCCACAGTGGTTGTTTCAGGGTTCGATAAAATTAATCCATTGGACAAGACAGGCTTTATCTTAGCAATATCACCAAAAGAGGCCAATAATGAAGAAATAGGCCTTTTTTCCTCACAAAACTGTCCTAAAGTCCTCATTTTATAATCATAAAAGAGGCTAATGGTCAACTATCTATCAAGTAACAATTAAGAGTGGGAAGGAATCATTTAACCCGTGAAATAAAAATTACTTGTTAAAGAGTAATAGCCAAATAGACAAAACAAGGCTATATTGCTCTTAGAGCAATGATGTTTCGGCCCTTTTAGCCTATTGTAGGTTTGTCGGCTCAAACGGCAACGTTTGCAGATAAGATATATATCTGTCTGCGAACGGAAAGACAGTCTGTACGTTCTCAGACAAATGTACAAACTTTGACGTTTGAGCCGACAAACATACATGTCTCAAGCCGAATGTGATTTGATACGATAGAAAATAATGACAGCTGATTGACAGCTTCACTGAATATTATGGGTTATCAAACTGATCTTAGTAACGATTCGGCCTGAGGGGCCGAAACAAAAAAAAAATGGAGTTAGGGTTTACTTAAGTGTATTAGTCTAATATATCTATGGTTGTTTACCATTTAATCGGAAGTTCCTGTAGGATTTCCATTTTATTCGGAATCGCATAAATGGTAAGCAACCTCTCCCAGTAACCCAGTTGTTCCGGGTAGGTTTCTGTTCCATTTGTAAAAACACCTAACTACATTCGAGATAGAACTGGGGACGAGAAATTCTCGCGAAAAAGTTGTAAATGGTACACAATTTTCCGGTCATTTTCCGGACTGGGAAAAGTGGACTACCTCTTGTGCATCTCCAGTTTTTCCGGAAATTTTCCAGTGGGAGGAGGTTGTACCATTTACAGAAAAACCGGAATTTCCGGAATTTCCGACTAAATGGTAAACAACCATAGATATATTAGACTAATACACTTTAGTAAAACCTAACTCCATTTTTTTTTGTTTCGGCCCCTCAGGCCGAATCGTTACTAAGATCAGTTTGATAACCCATAATATTCAGTGAAGCTGTCAATCAGCTGTCATTATTTTCTATCGTATCAAATCACATGCGGCTTGAGACATGTATGTTTGTCGGCTATTTCACGGGTTTGATGACTTCACTCTATGTCTTATGAAAGACATGGAAACAAATGAGGGTAAGTTCCGTTCATCAGCATGCATTTTGTTGCCAGTTTTTCTTTTTCTTTTTTCTTTTTTAAAGTTTAATTTTAATTTTGATTTTATTTTTTATTTGTTTATTGTTTTTGCATTTATTTTTAAGAGATTGTAAAATATTGTAATATTGTTGTGTTTACCTTCAAAGTTGGATAAAACAAAACGTGTCTTGCTCCACCGGCACTGAAACATAAATAACCACATGCAGTAGTATATTAATTAACATTGAGATGTCTCAACAAGGTTTCAGGTCACAGACCCAGCATCAGAAAAGATGGATTACAATATAAAAGGCAATGAAGCAGGAGGAGGAGAGGGGGGGATGCTCACCATATCTTTCAGGGGTTAAAATTAGCAATTCGGTATTTTTTAGGGTATAAAATTGAAATTTATATTTAGGATACCAAAAAAATAGAAAAAATTCCTGAATATTAAACTATTCGATTTTTTATGTCGACAGCTTTCTATTAGGGATTTTAAAATCTGTAAACCACGCCCATTAAAAAGCATTCCCTGTATCTGCATGTCCTACGAGCATCCCGCGAGTACCCCCCCTATCAACTAGGGCAATGAAGCTCGAATGCTTATAAAATTTTACGTAGTTGCAACATCTTATTGTTAAATTCTGAAATAATACGTACGTGTATCTGAATGAATGTTCAGCAGGTGCTGACTCCCAATTTAACTTTTCGTCCTTGTATTTTTTGAGTATTTCAATGTACCTTAGGATAACGGAATATAGGTTATTTAAACATTTTCACATTGACGTGGAAATATTTTACTGTCTCGACATTAACAAACATCCTTTTTTGTACTATTGGCTCGGAAAGCGCAGTCATACTTATACAATGCGTAGTGCAAGCTAAACCACAGGTAGCCCAAGCATCATTTAATTTCAGCTCTTTTCATGTTTCTAAGTTCAACACTGACCCAAATGTTGTCTAAATCGTAGAAATAGGAATCATGAGAGAAATAGGAATCATGAGAGAAATAGGAATCATGAGAGAAATAGCAAACTTGAAAGCATTTGTTTTACTAAGAAGAAAGCACAAGTGCAAGGGCCAGCACAAGTGCATGGGCCAGCACAAGCAAAAACTTGTTGAACAAGCGCAAAAATCGTTGATATTTGCGCCTGTGCTTATCCTTGTGCTTTTGCTTGCATGCTAATGAAAATCAGGCTCAACCGAAACCCCATGTCTTTAGCCACTATTACAGTGTATTTGTTTCTGCGATAAAAACTTAGTCTACAGTTCACATAGCACCGCATATTTTTCATACAAGGGTATTGTAGCGACAAACGAAATTAAAAAATAGCGCAGAGTTTTATACGGTAATAAACTCATTCAAGTTAAACCATTGGAATATCATTACGAACTGAACTTGATACGATTTAATAGATATTTTAAAAGTTTTTTAAATGAAGCAAAGCACACTTTTTGAGTGAAAGAAGAACTAAAAAATATCCATCGCTTTCTTTCAAAACCCCGTTCATTGTCATTCATGCTGCGTATATATAGACCCGGGTATAGAGCAAAATACGTGTCAACAAACGAAGAAAAAGTTATGGCAACTTACCTAGTATTTACAATTGCTACTCCAACCATCGTAATTATAAAAGACAAAAGAAACAATGTATGAGTTATAGCATGCATATCGTCTTATCGTGGATGGCGTTAACGCAGGAATCATGCGTCTTTACGCAAACAATCTCAAAAATGCATTTTCAAAATTTTAATGCATCCTTGGACGAAGGACACCACTCGTAGTACTTTTCCTGTTTGATAAAAAAATGCTAGAGACGCCAATTTGGTCAGACGTGGGTCCCAGGACCTAAAAAATGCAAGCGCCGTAGCTGTTTAGTATTATATCGATTTACAGAACGTATAAAAGACATAACTGCAGGGTATTGAAGAGCACAAGCTACATAGATAGAGCAAAAGCTAATCGAGTCACGCAGCTGGGCCATGCAGGGCTACTGATTCAATACTGGTTTGGTGAGCCAAGAAATTCTAAATACAAAAATCCAAAAGAAATAAAAGGAAAAGAAATGTGCAGCAAAAGAATCAAAATATATAAAAACTAACCTGTCGACCCAGTGTGTGAAAAATCAAATCCATAAAAATTTAAGCCCATCATTATTTTCAACCGTAGTTTACCAGGCTCAGGACTCAATGCTAATACACAATCTTTCATCCAAGAAGCAGGAGCATTTGGTCCAGGTCTTGATGGAGATGAGAAATCATATGTCATAAGGCTAAACCCATCTAAGACTGGAGCCAAGATCTCAAAGTCATTTTTATCAAAAGTGTCTTGAGGTGTTCCTCTGAACATGTAGGTAAAAACAAACAATATAATCATATATGTCTAACGATTTTTCAGATTTTAATACAGACTTTAATATATATATATTTTCACATAATTTGTTTTTGGCAATAACGCATTTTTTAAAGGATTGGTTTATTTTTAGAAATCCAGTTTATTTGTCGAAGATAAAGCTAGTTACGTATTAATCACATGGTTGTTTTTTATTCTATATGTGTAGTTATCAGTGGATAAACGTTTTGGAAGACAATAGACATGGGCATCAACCATTTTTTTCATCAATTTATAAACAAACTTTCGTACGTAAAATACGCCGAGTATGAAAAAACCAATAATGTTACCTACAAGTGCACGCATATTAGTCCAGTCAATCTGTGAATTCTGACTGAACAAATTGCAACAGAATTTTTTTCACCGCCAAAATGTTCTTTAGGACCTACTTAACAACATACTAAAAATCACCGTGAATCCCATTGGTGGAACATGTCTTATTTGAGCGTTGAAGTTGCAGCCCAATTACACAGGGATCCCATATATAAAAAAATCATTTTTTTAACAAAATCACGGAAATGTTTTATTTTCTTACTTAATATATCAATTTATCAATCACTTGAATGTTGTTATTTTTAACAACTTCCAAAGGCCTCTAAAATCCCGACCTGAACACAAATATTCTACCACATATTATTTTCTCATAAAATTACACGAGAGTTATATATAACAATATTTCAAAACTCGAATTTTCTCTTAAATTTTATACATATATTCCATTCTTAATTTGATAAAAGTCAGCGTTCATTGAAATTAAGCAATGAAACAGTGTATTATTGATACCTGTGAATGCTAGTTTGCAATATCTAATTGGTTGTTCATGTCTAAGTCAGGTTGGTTCGCATTTGTACAGCAGCTGTATCCATGACAGACACCACATGTTGATGTGCAGTTTAATCCATTCTTTTGGCAGATGCACCTCTGAGTATTTCAGTCTGTCTAGCATTTGCATCTGACAAGCTCTAGTAATGATTTACGAGCGGGCGGTAGGTCAGTTCTTACTGCTTGGATCTTGTCATCACTCAGTTTCTATCTCCATGCATTCTTCAGGTGGTAAAACGTTTTCTTTCCAAGGTTGTACTTGATGGTATACTCTTAGGTTGTGGAATTTAGCAGCTGAGGAGGTTGGTGGTAGACTCTCTGGTATTACAAATGCTGTTCTAGTGGCAACTTTCT
>JANTNT010167452.1:0-10008 GCA_024752375.1 Entacmaea quadricolor
TATGATCATTTTTATTAATTTAGAATTTTACGATTTTTACGGCCATACATTCACTATATCCAAATGCACAAGACTATAGCTTGGGCTGCCTGTGATTCGACCAGGGTTCGGCTTAAAACTTCTATTTTGTTTTACTCGGCCTTTTCTCGGCAGATATCTTAAAGTGCTCTCTTAAATCAATATAATATATATATTAACCAGTTGATAACTTTTTTGCCCAACTGAATTTTAGCTGGCGAGTAGCGTTTCTTTCTTGAGTAAAGAAAGTTTGAACTTTTAACTTTTAGGAACCGTGTTCTAGACAATATAGCATTTTATCAGAGATATGTCATTGATGATCTAATTCATGTTTTATAAATAGCATAGCGCTGTGTACTGAAAGCCACAACTTAAAATATTTCCAACTTGACTGAATTTGAAAACGAAATAAATTTTCCAGAAATCTGTTTAAATTAAACAAAATCAAATTTTCTATAAATCTTTTTGCTAGTAAAGAATATTAATTGATTATAAATCGAAAATCCATTAAGCGACCCGGGCCCTTTGTTGTTTAAGTAAAATTTCTGATAAAAATTTGCATATATAATCTGTTCACTTGTTAGTTGGATGTTTAGAAGTTTAGAAGTACCGTATTATTTTTAGTTACACGTGGCATATTAGGTTTGAAATATTCAAACTGCCAAAGCCAAATCAATAACCATAAACCATGAAAAATAACAACAATGGTTAGAATTTTGTCTAAAATCTTCAACATAGCAGGTTAAGTTATTAGTACGTGTTATGGTTCGTTGAGCTGCGGACGCTATGGTTTTCGCGCGAAAATACCAAAAGAATTTTTGAAATCTCTTGGGCCAAACAGCACGTCATGACAATCAGTCACACATCATGTGCAAAAGACAAATATTGTCCCAAGGGATAAAGGAGTTGAATTTATTCAACACTCCTTGAATACACACAAAAATGCCTTGTGAAAATTCTCCCAATGTTGTTTGACATTGTCGACAGCTGAAATGAACTTGCTCCGCGCTGTAATCACTTGCGGTGCGCTGATTGGCTCGGCTTGATTTGATTGACAGGGTGTCATGTGACTAAAGCCCAAATTCTCTGCAAGGCGTGATTGATTCGGATCGAGTCTGCTCACTCTACACTGCAACTCGTTCATAAATAATTCTCCTGCTTCGGCGGATTTTGGATTTCAGCTTATTCTCAGCACCAAATATGTTGAAGCTTGTACGTAGATATCGCGGAAAGTCCTCCGATGGACACATTAAGGACAAAGAAGGACAGGAATTATTCCTTTTCAACAAGGTAAAGCTTGAAATTTCTACCAATGCTCAAGTCGCGGATTGCAGTTCTCGCGATGTGACATGTGCTTTGCTTTTCTCTGTATTTTCTAGACTATTGAACATGGTTTTCCACACAAACCAAGCGCTTTAGCTCATGATCCTGTCCTGCATCTGTTAGCTATTGGTACTGAAGATGGAACCCTCAAAATGTATCCTTTCAAGAAGCTTTTACTGCCGAAATTTGAATTTATGCTCGTCCAGACGGTTGATTCGGAACGGACGCTTTTGTCTCGAACAACACGTTCTAACGCCCAAAATTGAATAAATTTGCGGTAAAACCACTCGTAACGAACTCAGATTTTTTTTATTCTATTGAAAGCTCTGGAATTTTATCTACAATTTTAACCTCAAAAGAATCTAAATATGAATTTAATACACGCCAAATTAGAACCTCGAAGTAAAATCGACGATTTGAAATTCCAAATGAATATTCTGCATGCGACTTTCTCGCATTTGTAAAGCATTTTCAAAGGGTTGGTTTGCACGGAATTTGAATACTTCAAACTCGCAAAAAGCTAGAGTTTAAAGTCTAAGACTCTCCAAAATATGGAGGGTTTGGGGGATTTTTTCTGTTGCTCGAATTGTTGAATAAACATTCAGACAACGGAAATCGTTGGGTAATGCCTTAAGGACTCGCCATTTTAAAATTTTCAGTCTCAATTCTAATGTAAGCTTATCGGATTCATCGCTTTTTTAAGCGTCCCTAGTTCTTAATAAAAAATTCTTTTCCATAGAAAATTAATTCTCGAAGGTTACTTTAAAATTTATCGAATTTGAGACGCAGTACCTTCGAATTCCACGTGTGACCATCGCGTTTGCGCGTTCTTTCCTCAAATCCAAATCCATTTTTAGGAAAAAAATGTAAGCTTAATTGCAGGTTATTGTATTCGGTTATTTATCTAAATTCAAAGTTTTATTCAAAAGAGAATGCAATGTTATAGAGTTTTTAATCTTTGATCTGAAACGAGGAATAATTTGCACGTCTAGGCGGCCGATATTTATCAGCGAAACCTCTGCAAATCAATCAACCATTATCGATATTTCCATACTTTTTCCCAACATTTTACCACCCTTTTTATAAAATCTAAAACGCTAAATTACTTATAGTAACCGTTGGTAACCTTCAAATTTTACTTCTCTCTGTTTATTTGCTGTTTTGTTTGTATTTGGAGCTCAATTAATATAATTCAACGCGATCATGAAACACTAGGATCCTTCATTAAAATAAAACAATATCTGAACTCCCTTCAGCAGTTCTTGCTATCCTTTTATTATCTCGATCATTTCGATTTCCTCTCTTTACAAACTGTCTCCGTTCATCTTTAAAAAGAGAAATTTTCAAATATATTATCTATAACGCAATGATTGAAATGTATTCCCAAAGTGAAAATCAAAATGGCGACTTCGTTGCTTCTTTAACTCAAAGTCCATTAGATATGGAAAACCAGGAGTTCAGCTAACGGCCTGTCATCAAGAAGAAACGAGAATTCAAGAACTTCATTTTCTTCCAGAGCAGGTAAAATGTCTTGATTTCTACATAAATAGTGTAGTCGAGGTATAATTCGAACGCTGCGTTCTATTTGCAGGGAGTTGTTCGAGTTATAGGGTGGGGCTTGGACATTTTGATCCGAAAAATCAAACTGCGAAAAATAATTTCTCATAAGAGTATTTCAAATTAATTGCTCAGAATAGCCCACTTAAAAGCGAAGCGCATTGAAATTATTCCTAGTTCTGTATTTAGTCCTAAACTAATGTAAATTTTAGAACAAAAGGAAGATTGACAACTTCAAACAGTTATTCCTAATGATTTTTATATCATTTCTCTTGTAAAAAAATTATATATTCCAGAGTTGATTCAGTAGGTATTTCTCATTTGCAAGATTTGAAATTATTTAGAAGTTTTGCCTCCAAATTGCTTACACATTTGCTAATATGAAAAGAAAAATATTCTAAGAAAAATATTGTTGTCAGCACGTTGCCACACAAACAGCATGTTGCAAAGACCCCCTGTATTAGGTACAGTAATACTTTGTCCCATCTTATTTTCATTCCCTTTTGTTTTCTTATTAGCAAGCGAATTCTTTTCATTAATCATGTTTTATCTAAACTCTACCTTGTATCCTAATGTTAAAGAATTAATAATTTGAATGCACAAAATGTTAGGTCATATTTATTTGTTTTTTAAAAATTATTTTTGTGGCCCATATACCATGGGGTTAGAGCAATTTTGTCTACAGTCTTGAGAGCTTGAATGTAAAAATTATGTAAATTATTTTATTAACCAGTTTGTTTGCTTTTGGATAATTGGATTCAGTTTAGCAATAACTTGGTAATAATTTCTGAATATTTGCTTTCTCTGTACTACTATGGGCCTATTTCATGTGGCAGCTATGATATCATAAACAATATATCCCACCACGCACAACCTCACAATGATGAGGCTAAGCATGGTGGAATCTGTTACTTCAGCCAATATGGCTACCACATGAAACAGGCCCATATTCACTACACTTAGAGGCCATGTTTCTAATTCACTGTGAACGACCTCGTTATTATGCTGACATCAATGACATAAGATCCAAGATGGTGGCACACAATATAAGCTAATGTATGTTTATACTTTCTCTAAAAAGCTATTTCTTAAAGACACATACACATAATTTTGCATTTGATTCAGCAAATATGAAATACATAATCTAAGAAAAGTGAGATTCCTAGCTAGGGTACATCAAAGAAATTTAAAAAAATATAAGAAGTTTAATCATTGATTTTTGCCTCAAGTTTAAGTCATAAGAAGACAAACACAACAAGATGTATTTAAACTTTACCATAGTAGTTAAAGAAATTGAAAATCTCATTACTGAGATCAATTACATATCAATTAGCATAATATTTTCATGTTTTACAAATTAACATGGATATAAACAAGAATTAATTATAGATAACATTCTGTACTTTTTATTTGCCAGGCTATATTTGACAAAAAAAATTACATAAATTTAAGGAATCAAATTTCTATTGTCTCCAGCCCTTTCTTTGATAAGTGGAAGTGCTTATCAGTTGAGAAATCAACCTGTAAATTAAAACTTAAAAAAAATTTTTTTTTTATTTTTATTTATGTAAACAGAGTAAAATCATTTTAAATAAATTGATGTATTTTATAAAAAAAGAACAAATATGGAATTTTAGGATGCATGATTGCATTAACAAATAGCTGTTCACATCTGCAAAATACAGCTACAACTAATTTAGTATGCATGAGTGATGTTCTAAAGATTAATGTAGATTCAATAGAAACAACTGTCATTGTTTTTGATCCTTAATGCTGCAAAGATGTATTCTTGACATCACCTAATATCTCCCAAGCAACACCACCTAATCTTTTTTTATATTTTTGTATTGGCTAATTGCCACCAATGTTACTTGATTCCTATGTATAAAAACTTTATATTATTCCAGTCAAATCTAATGTAATAAATGCTTTACTAGCAATAGATTTGTGTTAAAGATATGGGCCTTAAAAGATTATATTTAAAAAGGTTGAGTGTCTTTCAACCAATCCCATTATCAGCTCTATGATTTAATGGTACCACATCTGACATTATTCCAACACTGCTGAGATAAGTACTCTAATATACGATCCAATTCATTTTGGATGTTTGCCTTATCACTATTGATCTGTCTGTCATACTTTTTGCCTAATTGCTTTCACAAAACAAAAGGTCTTAATAGTTGAAAGAGTTGTCATGTGACAAATTGAGACCTGAGGGTTGAAATTCAGAGCTTTGTTTTTATTCAGCTATTGTCTAAATATACATTTATATATCCACTGCATTTAGTTATGTTACTAAACAAACATGTCTGTTTAAAATGGTCATGTTTAAACATTACCAAGAGGTGTTTTGGTTTTTCTAAGAAATATTAGTGCCACCAGCAAATCTCTTGACCATCCAGGTCACCCTCTAGTCTGGAAACTGAATTTGTAGTCCATGGTAATAAGCTTCCTTACAGGTAAAATCTTTCATTTCCTTCTGGATAAGAAATCCTGTCTGACATTTATTAATGCAGACCTAAAATGACAAACCCAACTCTGACAGTTTAATTATGACATTAATCATATGCCACATGCAAGCAAGCAGGATTTTCAATAATTTTGTTAGTTTTTGATATAGTTATTTTTCTTTGTCTTATCTAATTCATACATTAATTTTGTACTCTAGAAATCCAACATTAAAACTACATATTCAGTGATTAAGCTTCATATTTCAATAAATATACTGGTCTATTACAAATGCTAAATTCTTAAGGATATAAACTTTTGGAATGTAGAAAAGTTTGTATATTACTTTCTTGTATGGAAAGAAAGAATATTATGCTATAAAGATAATTTGGGCCTTTGTCTACAAATAAGAAACACAGTTTAGAGTTATATTTAGGTATATAAAGAATTGTAATTTGGTAGGTAAACTTGACTATGAAATGAATCAATGAGATAAACTTCATGTTTTGGGCACTGTAACCTTGCATTGAAAGAGTTGCTAAAATTTCAACTTCTTTCCCTCCAGGGAAGAATAATTAGTGTATGCGATGATGGTGAACAAAACAGTATCCACCTTTGGGAAATCAACAAAAAGGAAGGAAAGTCTGTTCTTGAAGAAGTCAAAACATGCACCCTTGAAGGAAGGTAAGGACCAACTACTTTAAATGTGGATTAAATTTAACCTAATTTATTTGGCATTTCTTTTTTAAAATCTGATCACATGACCATTCACTTGGACTTAGAATGCTAGTATGGAACTTTAACATGAATTCTACTTACATCTGAAATCAACATTTCTAGTTTCTCTTTCAAACTTGGAATGATGGATTGATCATTTTGAAATCTTAACAGAATCTCTGAAACTTCATCTAAATTTTCCTCAATACTTAATTTTTTAAAATAAGATTTACAAAATTGTACCAGGTAAGCCTACTTACCTTGCCATCACTCTTTTAATTTGTATAAATAAAAAGCTGAAGATTGTTCTTAAAATATATTGTGGAAATCCAACTTTACTTTCAAGATTGTTTGTCTGAATTTTCAAGATTGGAGTCCTGACTTGATGATTTCATTCAAAATGTTCATGTAACTGGTTACACATGGTGTATTTAAGCTGCAACTCTTAAAATATATTCTAAAACCATTTATTTTGTTTTAAAGAACAAATCAGTAAGGTGCCAATTAAGTGAAAGAATAAGATTCCTTTTTGTCTTTTCTTTGGCTTGGATAATAGTAAAGCTATAGTGGTATTGTATGCAAAAGCATTTGAGGAGAAAAAGGGTGTTAAATTTGTGGGTTCACATACTGTTTAAAACATCCATGCATTATCAGATTATTTGTTGTTTTATGAAATCATAATCAAAAACTGTTTACAGCATGTTCAACAATTGTTGAGTGGGTTCCAAAGTTCATTTTCAAGTTTTGAAGTTCAAATTGTACTTTGGAAGTTGTTTATGAACTTAGTTTGTGAACTTCAAACTTCCTTCCAAAACAAATAAACCCTTTTCCAATTTGTTAAATACTGCTGTGTTTCTCGATTACAGACGGCTGTACTCGTGGCCTATCCTTGTTTTGTGTAGATAATCATATATTCCATGAAGACCCATGTAATTTTAAAGTGTTTCTATTGAAAAGGGTGTGTTTTTTACTTACCATTGGAATTTGTGAATATTTTGATATTAAAACGAGGTTTAGCCTTAGTATATACATCTGTAATCAAGGAGCAAATTCCAAAAGGGACTATTCAATATCATGATAGAATTGAGGGTATTATCTGTGCTACACTTAACAAATATTATTTTAGAAAGTTTAAAACTCAGCAATATCAGTTTCCATTAATATACAACGTGATCAAACCTTGATTCTATCTAATTATCGATTTTTTGTGAGTAGTAAGTTCAAAGTTCACCAATGAAAAACTTGTAAACTTTTAAAGTACTACTAGAACTTCATAGCTTGGGAATGAACTTTAGAACTCATTCAGCATTGGTTATGTTGAACACACTGTAGTAGAATACGGTGTCAATAAAGTTTTGAAATTTTAAAGTTTAAGGATATTGGCAGATTGATTTCAAATTTCTCAAATTTCCTCAGCTGAAATTATGCTTCTGAAAGTGATGATTGGGACAAATAAAATACATTGAAAAATAATATATGAAAATATAATTATAGTGCCAACCCAACTTAAAAACCTTGTATTTAATGGTCATGGAAACCAAGTTAACTTTTTAGTTCAAATGGTTTGAAGAGTACATTCATTAGAGACCTTTAGCAGCAGGTTTATGGGAAACTGCAGTTCAAGGTTAGATGTCTGCATGTAAGATAGCAAGTTACTCCTTATAGCAATCAGGTGACAATCCTGTGTTAGAACACAGGTGAATTTTATGCAAGTGTCACATGTGAAACAAACTTTAAAATTTGGACACTAAATCACATGTGTTACACACGTCAATCAAACATGAAAATCACATGTAGAACACCTGTGAATTTCATGTGAAATGTTTGTCATTTTTACACCTGAGTTCCCATTGTTTATCTCACATCTTCACTTTTGAAAGCAAGAAAGCTCTTCTCAAAATAAATTGCATATTACATGTTGTTGAAGATAACACCAATAAGTGTAACTTATTGACACCTGTGTAACTTATGTGACACATGTACATATGTGTCATTTACTAAATGGACTTGTGGAAACCCACTGTCATTAGAAATGCCATGAAAAAACCTCAAATGTGACTAAGGAAAACACTAGTTGTGTGGCTCCCAGCAGTTTAAAGTTTCATCTAAACTTGGTGCTAAAAGTCTCTTTAAATATTTTTACCAAATATTTCACATGTGGTGGGTTCTATTTCTGCTACTCAAAGGCATCACTCTGTTTGCCTGTAACAAAACAAGAAGGGACTGGGACCAAGTTTCTCAAATTTAATCTAATTAATAAAATAAACTATTTTGCAAGAAAGCACTGTAAATTAGTAGATTTTTCAAATTTAAAGAAGTTTTAACAAATAGATATGAAATGACAATCTTTTATAAATTTCCAAAAATAGTGTGTGTGTGGTGGGTGTTTGGACGGACAAGTGTGTGTGGTGGGGTGTTTGGACGGACAAGTGTGTGTGGAGGGGTGTTTGGACGGACAAGTGTCTGGAGGGGTGTTTGGATGGACCAAGTGTGTCTGGAGGGGTGTTTGGACGGGCCAAGTGTGTCTGGAGGGGTGTTTGGACGGGCCAAGTGTGTCTGGAGGGGTGTTTGGATGGCCAAGTGTGTATGGAGGGGTGTTTGGACAGATACATACATTTCTCTCTTATTTTTGCAACAATCAAAAGTTTACAACATTGTGAATGTGACCAAAAGTCCTGAAACTTAGGAAATTTGCTAATTTTGATGTTCTCTTTTAGATAACAAGGTCGGTTTTTGAGTTTAATTGAATTAATGTTAAGAACTTGGGCCCAAACCTTGCTCATTTTGTTTCACATCAATTGCCTGCTATAAGCTATGACTAATACAATTTTTGTTTTTGTTTTTAACAGACTTAAAAAGATTTCGGTATGCTGTCTGTCAATGAAAACAAATCGACTACTCCTGGGAACAGAAGGTGGTAACATCTACTTACTCGACATAAACTCCTTTGAACTCCAAGACTATGTCATCTACCAGGATGTGGTCATGACAAGGTATATTATTAATAGCAACCATTAGTGTTTCTGGTATAAAGCAGACTTCATGTTGTTCAAAGCCACAGCACACAATGCAAAGATCATGGCACAAATCAATAATGATGTTCAATAATAAGGTGCAAATTCTATATGAATTGCTGGGTTTCAATCAACTGACTGAATCTCATTATACTCCTCAAATGGTGGTCAAACACTGACCACCACGTGCACTCAAAGTATTTTTTCTTTTGAAAACTTGTCAATCAGCTGATAATAATTCCATCAAGTGCAACCTAGCACGTTCAAATACGCAGGACTGCCATTAACTTGGTCATCATGAGCCATGTGAAGGTCTTACCATTTGCAGATGTTATAGCAAAGGCAACACCTCAGTTATTTTAAGACCTTGACTGTTGGTCCAGCTGAGAATCTAACTACAACATCCTAAACAGACTGGCACTTCATCAAATCAGCTAACCAGACAGTAGTTAAATTTAAAGCAATGTATTCCAGCCATCAATCACAGATCCAGGGATCATTGATTATCCAATAATTAGAAAGATAAAAAAACATGCAATCTCTACTATTTTTTCCAGTAGATTTTGTAACATGATAAATAAAATTATTACTGTCGTTCTACTCTAACCGTGGTCACTTCAGTTCATTAACCAATCAGAAGAGGAATCGAAAACAATAGAATTCGAGTTCATGGATCAAAGGACTGTATGATCCACGATGAATTCAATTGAAAGTTCTTACTTTCTTCAGCCTTTTACAGTTAAAGGACATGAACCATTCCCCTAGACGGCATTATTCAGTTCATTATTTGATTTTTTGGTCGATTCAATCTTCCTTTAATGAAATCAAAACTAAAATCAAATTTGAACAAGACGCGACAAATTTTCCCAGCTCGTTGGAATGTAGTCGAGCTTATCGCTGATTGGCTAATTTTGCTCTGTTTTGACAGTTC
>JANTNT010167463.1:0-10008 GCA_024752375.1 Entacmaea quadricolor
ATGTTAGCTTATTTTGAATAACCAGCACCACATTTTACCATACGAAGTGCAAAATCAATCCTCACTTAATACAAATACTTCCTATTTGATTATATTTTAACTGGCTTACTGCTAGAAGACATATCGAGTTAATAAATGGACTGAAAAAACATTTATGTAAATTAGATAGCGCGGCGCGGTATGTTGTCGATGTAATTTACAACGCGACAAGGGACTGAATTTTCACTTCCGGTTACACTTCCGGTTAATTTAAATTCAATAGCCTCGTTTTCGTTTCCACAGAAAATTAGTAAAAGTCGTTAGTTGAGCGACTACGACCAAAAACGGAGCGAAAACTACGACTTATGGAATCAGTCTATGGTTCTTTGGACAGGCTTCTTTCTGCTATTAAGCATTTCGAACGTGTTCGACGGTAGTCTGGCAGTCTGCACAAGAACAAGTTACACCGCCGCCCGGATGGCTCAGTTGGAAAAGCGCCGGTCTGTTGTGCGGGAGAAAAAACGACGCAGCCGCGTCTAGTTCACAAACATGTTACAATCAAATTACATCGAAATAAAATCATGGCGGAGTGACTGCATAGGCAGCGGAGCCATGGGAGCTTGGGGGTCTCTAGCCCCCAAGTTTAGAAATGTGGGGACTCATCCCCCACTTTTTTGGCATTACAAAAATCTATCTAACTTCCATCTCTTTTTCTTATATAACAAAAAGCAAATTGACTGTAGAGACAGTGCAAAGCAGTACGTCAAAAGAAGGGGAGCAATGTCTAAATTATTTAATGTAAAGAAGGGGTGACATCTAATTTTCCTTTTGTATTTGCAAAAATACTGAAAATTTTACGCTCGCGTTCAATACAAGAAAATCTTACAAGAATAAAACAAGCCTTGCTTTGCTTGCACAACAAAAGCTACAATCGCGTGCAAAAGGTATTGATACACTTACACTAAATTTACATCAAATTAAAATAAAGACGTACGCGAGTTTGCTTCCCCCCCCCCCCCACTCAGTGTTGGTTTGGTGGTTGAAACCAGCTCGAATGTGAAGCCCAAACAACAATCTATCGGGGGGAGGGGGAAAACCGCTAATTAATTTCGTCTCTATTTAGAATATAAAATTAATCCGACATTATTACCAGATTTTTAATGAGAGTCTCATATATTTTGCATTCGATATTATATTGGCCGAAAAAGGTTTAAAAAATTTGCTCACTACGCTCGCGTCCAATGATAAAATTCTCCGTCGAAAATAAAACAAGCCTTGCTTGAACAAAAGCTTTATTAACCAAAAACAAGAGAAAATTGCCAAAAAAGGTCTCGAAAATTTGCTCGCTTCGCTCGCACGATACAAGAAAAGGTTTATTGAAGTCAGTAAGGAGGTTGCTAATTTTCAGCTTTAACCCGGGGGGCCTAAAAGTTATTTCAGCTTTTGTACAGGGGGATTAAGTTAACTTTATCGAAGTGGACCCATTTAGGAACCCCCTTCTTGTAATTGTTGCGCAGTCCCATAAGACACACACAGACAAAGTAGACGAAAACTTCATTCAGGCAAGTTCGAATTTCATTTTGGGTCTTTCAAGTGAAAACGCTCGAGTGAAAGTCCAGGCTATCCTCAAGTGATGACGTTACAAAGACTTTTTTTTCAGTTGTCAGCCCCTCCCCCCCCTCACTTTTTAAACCGCTCCGCCGCCTATGGCGGCTAAATTATTGAACACATTATAATATACAAGATGGAGATTGAAGAACAATTTTGAAGAATAGAATGCTCTAGATACGGAAGAAGTAGGATTGTTTTTAGCGAAGAGATGTTTATAGACAAAATATTTTGAAATGCTGAAAATTTAAGTGATATGTTGAATATATGTGTCGCATACCTTTTGTGTTCTTTGCCTTTAATTTCACCACTCATCTTTTTTTTTTTATTTTTCCCCTTTCCCTTAATTTTGAAGAATAGAATGCTCTGGATACGGAAGAAGTAGAATTGCTTTTTAGCAAAGAGCAAATGTTCATAGACAAAATATTTTGATATATATTGCTAAAAATTTGAGCGATATGTTGAATATATCCCTTTTTTTTTAATATTTTATTTTCCCTCCTTCCCCATTTTTAGTTCAGCTACTCTTCCAACCACCATGCATTGCTGCGAAGAATACAATCGGGTTGATCGACGCGTTGTTCGTTTTGTGTTACCGTTGGGTGCAACAGTAAATATGGACGGCACAGCACTTTACGAGGGAATTAGTTGTCTGTGGATAGCCCAGATGCACGGAATAGATCTTAGCGCCAGCGAAATCGTCACTACCGTGTAAGTACTATTGGTATTAATTTATAGTAATAATGTTGATTATAATTTTGAATTTAAAGAAGAGAAATTAGGAATTCTCGTTAATCCTCATTATTAAAAAAAAATTACTCTAATCTTTCAATTTTATTTGCCGGAAAAGACTGTTGTCAAGTTAGTTCCTGACCGCGTTTTTTTTTTTTTTTTTTTTTTTTGGTTTTTTCAAAAGAGAAGTACTCGATAACATTCAATGTGAATAAAGTAGAAGAACGATGAATTTAATAATGTAAATTTTCCATAGTAATAATTTTACAAGCTTTTGTTTTTTTTGGAAATCCAAACATTTACGTAGCTTAATATAACTTTTTGTTTTCCTTAAAAATTGTTACGCCTTTCAATTGATTTTTAATTCATTTGTTTTCCAGTCTGACGGCAACTGCTGCGGCTATTGGAGCAGCTGGCATTCCATCAGCAGGCTTGGTTACAATGTTGATTGTCTTGCAGGCTGTTGGACTACCCACTGACGACATTGCCCTTATATGGTCTGTTGACTGGTTCATGTGAGTAGTTACTTATGCGTGGTTTTGAAGTCTATTTTAGGTAGTTTCTGTTTTGTAGGTATTTTTGTTGCGAAGATTATGTTTTGTGAAGGTCACGAGGTGCAGACGATCAAAATTACTTCCCAAAAACTTTTTCCCCATCTAATGACCTAGTTCTTATCGTTGCCATAGTGACCGCTTCCGCACGATCGTCAATGTCATGGGTGACGCTTTTGGATCAGGAATTGTCGAGCATCTATCACGTGACGACCTCATGATGATGGATCACCTCGCCGGAGATGAAGGAAACACAATCGAACTCGCTGAGCGCTACACTCCGAAGGACCCAGACGCAGAAAATGTCTAAGTGACAAGGTTCCAGAATGCAGTGGGGTCTTTGGTCATGTGAACAAGTTATGTAATTATATTTAATAGAACCTTTTCCAATTCGTTAAAAATCCCTGTGTTCCTTCATTTACAGACGCATGTACTCAGGTTTAGCCTCGTTTTTGTGTAGATTATTCATGAAGACCAGTGGGATTTTAAAGTTGTTCTATTGAAAAGGTTGTGGATTCTTTACTTTAGTGTTGGTATTTGTGAATATTTTGACGTTGAAACAAGACTAACTCTGCGTAATATGATGCGTATAATAAGGGACTATTTAAGATAGTAGCAATGTTTCTCATTAGTAATTTAGCTGGTATAATACTTGGAGGCCTAATCCATCGAACCGGCTGTTTTTAGTTGAGGGGTTGAATTAGGGACGGCAACAAAAGGCTCTGGAATCTCACCCCATAATTCAATGCGGTATGAGTTCGTTACCAGTCTTTTTTGAATCCCGGAAAGAGCAATTCTCATGGTTAAAAAAAGAAATCTCATGATGTCCTCAAGACATTGTTCGGGTTGAAGGCTAGTATAAGTCAAACCTTTTCATGTCCCAATTGTTACTAGAAGAGTAATAATGCTAATTACTGGACTCCCTGTGGTAAGCCTAGACAAATATATGCGGTTATCCTTTTCTTTCCTGTAAAGTTAAGTGTACCACTGTAAACACCTATAGGACGTCTAGTTCACTTTTGTTTTAATTGAGATATGAAAATGTTGGCGGTTGAGTTCCATTTAATTTTTGAGTGCTAAAATTTGTATTAACATTAGTTTTCTAAAAAAACAAGCCATCGATCAATAGACCACGTGATGTAATCATGATATTCTCTGGGGAATTTTTCTTTCAAATATTTTTATTTAGAAAGAAAGGAACAATTCCACAGATAACATCATGTTTACATCACGTGGTTTGAAATGGGCAATTTACATACGAAGGTAAAGAGGTCTTCTGCAGACCGCTAACATTTAACTAACTCTTAATGTTTGTAAGTAACGTTGTTGTCGCCATGATAGAGTTAAAAATGCAAGTCAAATTCCAGCTGAGCGGTGAAAATATTCTAACTAATCATAGCGCATTTAGAGTTTTCGTGGCCGGCTCTCTTGTTCAGGCTATATTTTGTGACCGAAATCACTAAAGATATCCTTTAGATCGCTTAGTTTTTCGCTCAGCTAGTAACAAGATCAACGCCATCTAAAAAGAATTTTGGGCTTTTTTTTCTATTTCAAAAAAAAACTAGCACACCAGGGACATCAAAGCGAAGCCCGAAATTCTCTAAAGCTGTTTGCCATAAAATATGGCTCGAGTGGTTTGCAGCTTTTCTAAGGCCATGTTGGTTGATATAACAAAAGAAACCAACGAAAAATATTTCGTTAAATTCAATTAACCTGGCGGCTATGACGTCACATAAAAACAAACAATTGCCATTCTTTAACTCGCCACCAGGTGATCTGAGAAAATGCGCGCAATGCATCTATGGTATTTATTTTGAGGTCCATTTCTGATTTCAAAACATTCAATATTATCGAAATAACAGTTTCAAAGACTGTATTTGATCATGTTTTACCTGGAAACTTGCAAAAGGAACAAAAAATTTTTGGGGAGCAAAATCTAAACACTCGATCTGTAGTGGTGTAAATTCACACACTTCAACACGAACTCCGACTTGTTTTAAATATCATTGTTGAAGAGAACCACCAAACAATGCTTTAAATATCATTGTTGAAGAGAACCACCAAACAATGCTTTAATTATGATTGCATGAAGTATAATTAAACGGTGGTTCTGATTTAAAAAGACTTTTATTAAAGACAGTTTAAGGAAGTTAACTAAACAAGACAATTTCAACAAGCGAATATGATCAACCCGTAACGAAAGAAAAATGAGTGACAAAAAAGTTGTAATTTTACCTTTGTTTTGCTGTAGAAAGTAATAACTGGATAACTTCTTTTGCTTTTTATAAAGTATTGATTTTCCTCAAAATTTCATTATATCAGATAGGAAATAGGTGAAATTGGGGTTTTTTTTGCACAAATATTTACTAGCAATACAAGTTGGATTCAAGTGGACCGCCACACCAAATAGCTAAACGCGCTCTGATTGGCTAAAATTTGATGAGCTGTCAAATCGAGATCACCTGGCATGTCTGTGTGTAGCGACTTCAATTCCCCTCCCTCCCTTTACTGGGTAAAACCGTTACACTAAGGAAGGGGCGAGGAACGACTGTACAAAGGCTAATTTACTTCCGTTAAAAAATAAAATGTGACGTGACAGAAGGCTGCTTTATCAGCCCCTCCAATAATAATAATAAAATGCTTTAAGAATTTGACACAAGGACATTAATTGCAATGATTTTAGTTTTGTCCTTAGGGTAGACATCTGAAACTGACTGGGGGTGAATCTATTGTAAAAGCAGTTTAAAAGATACGCTCAAATTCCCGGCAAACAACAGTTTGAAGTCAAGCTTCGTAAGACGTTTTTATATTGGGCTTTTAACCTATGAGGTACATCCAAGTCAAAAATGACCGCTTTAATTTTACCAAAAAATTTTCGTAAACAGTAAATCCTGCTATGAATTGATTGTTTGCAGCAATTCCCAAGGGAATCAAAAGACAAATACACAGCGGCCATGGTGGTGGTACGAAAAAAAGAAGCTAATGAGAAAGCTTTTGTTAAATACTACTAACATGGCCACGATGAAGTAGCGTGCAAATGAAGAATACGAGACATAAAAAAAGTAAATCCTGCTATGGATGCGGAAGTGGTTTTCCATTGGGTAGGAAGTCATTTTTCGTTTAAATGACGTCAGAATTTAGAAAAAAGCCCCGACTTGAAACTACGGTATTCTACGCGGAAATTGGAGCGTATTTCTGAAATAACTTATTGTGAAATGGACGTTGCATGTAATAGCGGTTATAATTGATGTCGTTTAGGGAGCTGTACACCTACATCCTCATCCCAACGGCTTATCCTCTTATTGTATCTATTTATGGTAACGGAGCACGTGAGGGTTGTGTATAAAGATGGGTTATTCGATTTTGATGGATTGCATAAGTATAACAACAAAATTGTAACTTTTCACGTAGAGATTTTGGTCAATAACGTGATAGAAGATATGTTCGATGACGGAACAATATTTATTATTTAAAAATTAAATTCCACAAGGAAAGAGATTTTGTTATCCTGTCCTCCAACATGCTGTCGTCACGTGATGTTGCAAAATCTCCATTGTGTTTCTGTGGCCTGTGTATAGTCATGGCTACTAAGGAAACCATATTGTAAACCGATCACAGACATCTCTTGACTGCTTTGTATGTAGAACAGGTTTCGTACAATTACCAAATTAAAACAGCAATGATTCGTTGTTTTTTGGTTTGTTTAGGAAGATACAACCCCTATTGGCCAAAATTGGTCGTACGAAATGTGTTCTCTTCAAACTTGACATGCCTTTTTGAAAGCATTTTTCACTGGAAGCAGTGTCAGCGTTTTACTTAAATGGTACAAAAAGAATTTTTTATTTGACGCTTTGATCGGACATTGTGAGAAGATTTCACATTGTAAAGAATTGGAATGGGAAATAAATGTTTTTTAAAAAATATTCGTTTTTTGTATTCTTATTTTCGTCTGACCTCATCGCATCGCCGAATGGAATTAAATATGTGGAATTAATAATTTATTTCAATAGCTTTATACATAAATAGATTTGTTACCACAGTTATATCACACTGACGATGAGGGCTGGACCCTCGAAACATGTTTGTCAAAAATGAACAAAGTTAGAATTAAAAGTAGGCACGGTAGCGTTTTTGCTAATTTTCAAGCAAAATCGCCACAAAATTGCAATAAATTTCGAGAATCTTGGATAAGCAAATACAAAATGGGGTGCACCGAATTACCTTCGGAGATAGGCGATTATAGAGAATAGAAGGGCGGAGTTGAATGTTTTGTTTCATGGAAGCGACGATGAAGATGAGTTCCTGGGTTTTGAGAATGAGGGTATTTTGAAAGTAAACCTGGTGTGGATGGGGAAGCGGATGAGGTGGAAAATGGCTTTGGTTTAGACTGAGATTGGGAAGGCTGGCGGGGATGAAGGTGTTGAACCAATTGGAGATGAAGTTAAGCTAAAGGGAGTTAAGGCGGTTATGCAAAAGTTGATTACGTTTCGTGAAAATGATGGTCTCAGGATCGAGAATGAGGAGGAGAAGAAGATGAGAATGGTGTTTTACAGTGAGGAGTGGGAAGATGTTCCGAGATTGAAAGCTCAGGATAGGAGAAAGGTAAACAGGGAGGTGAAGATTGTTGAAGGTCTAATGCATAATCTGGTGAGGGATGGGATGTCCATGTCAGAGATAAATAGCCGGCTATATGTAGGTTCGTTTGTCGTTGCCAATAAGTTGGGTTTGATGGGAAAGAAAAAAAGGAAGAAATTTGAGAAGAAGAAACCAAGGTGGCAGAGGAGGAGAATTGAAAGTAATATTGTTGCATATGAGTCATGATTTAGGATCTCTATTCTTCGTTCTATTCTTCCATCGTACAATAGCATAAACAATATAGAACAATACAGGCCGTAGGTGTTGATTACTCTAAAACATGACGTGCAACTGTCCACATTGTCTAATGTGGACAGTTGCACGAATGTTAGAACAATATTGTACAAGAAATTAGGAGGCAGAGCGAATTTGGAGCCGGCCGAAGCACCTGATGCTAGAGAGGCAACAAAGTTCTGGAGTGGCATCTGGTCAGTGGAGAAGAGACACAAAGAGAAGTCTAGTTGGTTAGCAGAAGTAAAAGAAAGGACGAGAGGTGTGGAGAAGCAAGGAGGAAGTTAAGATAAGTGTCGAGTATATTCAAAGTGGGATTCGGAAGATGGCTAATTGGAAGACTCCAGGCCCAGATATTTGGCTTAAGAGGTTCGGGTCGTTGCATGGGGTGATGGCGCAGAGTTTGACTAGAAGGCAGGTGCCGGAGTGGATGTTGAAGGGAAGAACAGTGTTGATTCAGAAGGATCGTGACAGGAACTGTGGCTAGCAACTACAGACCAATAGCATGTTTGCCACTGTGGTGTGGTGGTGTGGTGTGGTGTGACGTAGTGTGGTATGATGTTACATTTATTTACATGTTCACAGTTATTTTAAGACCCGGAGTGTTGGTCCGGCCGCGAAACCCAGCCCCGACCTCCCGCACAATAGACCGGCGCTTTACCAACTGAGCTAACCAGGCGGCGGTTATTGATGTGGAAGCTTCTCACTGGGATATTGTCCGGGAAGCTGTATCAACATCTGGGTTTGAGTGGGCTGTTGTCGGAGCAGAATGGTTTTAGGAAGAAGTCGCGTGGGACGAAAAAACCAGTTGCTGGTTGACAATGCTGTCTTGAGGGAAGCGAAGGTGAAGAAGAGGTGTGTTTAGCAATGGGGGTACATTGTGGTTAAAGTGTGTTTGCTCAGAAGGATGCCAAAAACAAAGGCATTTCAATTTTACATTGTAACACAAGAAGTTTACCAAAATCCATGATATACTAACAGATATATTACATTCATTTGAAGTGCTGCCTAGTGTTATAGCTATCTCCGAAACAAAACTGAAAAAAAGATAATATTTATAACATTTCTATTCCGGGATATAACTTTATAAGCACTCACTCGCAAACAAATGCAGGTGGAGTAGGCATATATATTAAAATTCTGAAGATGGCAGATGATGCTGCCGAAACATGTTAAAACTTAAAAGTATCGTGTTATTTATAAAAGCATATATATTTCCGAATAAATCAATTTTATCTGTCTGAAGGATTTAGAACATTCTGATTGGATGAATCTACGGACATCCTTTTAACAATTGTACACAATTCAATGAGAATTTGTCTGGAAAGATCAACCAAATTAATGGCTTGGGAGTTGAGGCGTACATTCAAGGTGATATTAACATAGTCTTTTCAACTACAATACTAATGAACCAACATCAGAATACCTAGATATGTTATTTAACTTAATAATAATAATAATTCTACCAATTATTACAAAAGCAACTAGAATTACCTATCATACTTCCACGTTGATCGATCATATTTATACTAATGCACCAGAAAAAGTTCTTCATTCCGGCATCTGTCTTGCTGATATTTCTGATCTGGTTTTCACCTACCTTGCTTTTGCACTGTGATGACTAGTTTACCAAACATCATTCATCAGAAATACTTTAGAGATTTCTCTAAATTCGACAGTAATCGATTCAAAGACGATTTAAGAGAAATTGACTTTAATGCCATTATTAGCGAAGATATCAATAAAAGCATGACCGATCTTGACAACGCTCTTCTCAAAATTATTGATAAACATGCACCAATCAAGAAAGTAACTAATAGAAAAATAAGCAACTGAAGAGACCTTGGATTATCAAGGGTATCTTAACTTCTATTAAAAACGACAAAAGTAACATAAGAATGACGTGGAAACTAATAAGTACACTAATAAATCGCAAAAACAACCGGTCAAATGTATCAAAACTTATCTATAACAATAAATGCTATACAAATAAATCTAGCATCGCTAATCAACTTAATTCGTATTTCACCACGGTTGGGCCATCATTAGCAGAAAAACTTCCTACTACTCAAACAGACCCCAATAGCTTTATAAAAAAGAATTATTTAAGCAGTTTTATGCTTCGGGGTATACTAGAGTGCACACACTTAATCCGTGAAACATAAATAGTACAAAATAGGTGCTAAATTATGCTTATTCCTTTGTTTCCTATTGTCTAATCAACACTATTTAGTAGTAATTAGTACTATTTGTTTCACGGATTAAGTGCGTG
>JANTNT010167474.1:0-10006 GCA_024752375.1 Entacmaea quadricolor
TTGAACACCTTGAGAACAGAACCTTGTTGATTAAAGATAAATGACTTAGGTATGAATAAAGGGAAAAAACGGCCTAACGACCTTTTTTATGAAATACTACTAAAAGCTTAAGTTTTATCACAAGAACGTCACTCATTTTCGGGTAACAGGATGCCCGATACAATACGTACTCCTCAAACTCAGATTCTAACACAGGACTTAAGAAGAGGTTCTATTTGTGCTTTACAATTTGATTTATTACCTTATTGTACATTTTTTGCACCCCAAATTACTTTAGAGAAGTCTTGTTTCCAACTTTTACTTAGAAAAGCCTCATGGCCTCCAAATTTTCTGATTTTCATCTAGTCTATACCGCTCAAAAATCTTGTACATAATCCATACGTCCAAAAGTACACGGGCATGAGCGAACGCTTGCAGAGCTTCTGGTTTCCTTTTGACTTTAGCCAACCCTCTTCACGGCCTTCATAAGATGCTTTCGATATAAATGTTTTTTAACATGATAATTTTTGAAAAAATTCCAGTCCCCGGCCTCCTGCGACAAAATAAATAAACAGTCCCTAATAAATCTGCTTTTTAGCCACTAAGTCGTACTTCTCTCTAGCAAAGACATCAGGTATCCCAGTCTACGCTGCAACCAGCGTCTAGTATTTTTACCGGGATACTTGTAGTAGTACTTGTAGTATTTTTGTCTTTTTTTTTTTTTTTTTTCCCTGCTCGACAAAATGACAAAGTTGCGCAATACTCTTTGACATCATCTCCAAAGGGTTCCCAAGAGTACTTCAATCAGAAGTTAACAAAACGGCAGCTGTCAGTCGCGGTCGGGCCTTTTAGCTTACGACAGCTTGTCGACAGTTGTGAATGTCGATTAAAGTTTCTGTTTGGGTGACTTGAATTCACGTAACATAAAACAATCTTTTCGCATGCGTGGTTTTAATTAACCGCTGTTCCAAGGTTAATTCTTAACTAAAATTCATTTTTTAATTATTCAAGTGAGCGAATTACTCTACACGGTGTTCAGAAGTCAAAGATCTAGGCATAGCAAAATTCATACAACTGATCGAAAAAGAGAAAGTATTAAGGCTGTGAAGCTATCCAGTTTACTTTACAGAAAAATGTACTAATTCGATTATTATTCAGTAGATGTTTAACAGGAAAAAAATAATCTATTTTACAACGATCAAATCGGCCTTTCATGGCATGAGTTTATCCCTTTCTCAAATCTAAACAGCAAATCACTTACGGTTTGAAGACTGATATCAGAAGAATAGTCTCGAGTAAGGTAAAAGATTGACAACCTATTACAAATCTTTTACTAGTAAAATAAAAGATCGAGATCTAGAGAAATAAACATTTGCGTCTAATATCTAACATTGAGCTTGTATCTAAACATGTTTAAAGCAACAATTTAGTGAAAGGAATGACTTAAATAACAAATTAAGAACTACATAAATTACAATTTCGGATGCCGTTTAAGGCCAAGCTGGCGCTCTTTCCAGAGAGAAGAATGTAATTCAGTGAATTAAGACCCTGAAGTACCACACCGTCCTAAGCTTCGACTAAATCGACTATATCGGCTTTTGCCCGCATGAATTTATCACTTCGAAACATCAAAATACCTAAACAGCAAATCAATCCTATATATTTAATGGTTTGAAGATTCAGAGATCAAAAGAATCGTAGGGAGATACAGTAAGGTAAAAGATTAATAATCTATCTTTAGAATGAAGTAAGTAAGAATCGAGAATAAACTAAAGAATTAAACATGTTCAAAAGGAACCATTTATTTAAAGGAATGACAATAACAAAGAACTATATAAATTACAAATTCAAAGGACAATTCATAGGATGGATTGAAGCTGTTACCAGAAAAGAAAAAGAATTTAAAATCATTAATATAGCAAGAACTAACAATCGGCTCTTCGATAAATATCAAAACATGTAGCTTTATCACGTATGCACAAATTCCCAAACAAAAGGCACACTTGATGGTGCGGGCACAAGGAACCCAAAAACATAAACTGTTCGTTTGTTAGGTCGCTACGCCCCTGAGGGGGTATAATTTTCAAACGTTCTCAAACGTGAGGGGTACATTTCCTTAAGATGACATGCAGTGGGGGTACATTTTTGTTATGTACTGTTTTTTATCAGAATAGTTGAAATGTGGTATATGGTTTTAAAAAATGGTTATAAAGGGGATACTTTTTTTCTTGAGAACTGGGTCTTGGTTAAGGGTACAGCGTTTCATCAGAACAACTTTAGATTAAAACACTGCCCCCTTCTGACGTAAAAATCGGCAAGTCCCTAAGAAATCTTCTTCATAGCCACTACGAGTATGTCACACTATTCTCTAGTAGCCCCATTCTAAGGACCCAAGGTGTCCAGGTATCCCAGTCAGCGTTTTTTTTTTTTTTTTTTTCCTCCGTGACAAAATGACAAAGTTGTGCAATAATTACCCATGCAGGGGTCTTCATGACTTTACCCAAGAGTCCTTAGCGGGCATCTGCTACAGGGTTTCCGTGTATAGGCCGGCAAATTTGCATGTTCCAGCTGTCAATCAATGTCACTACACTGCCAAGTGATTAAGAAAGGTCGGAGCTAGCTTATCACGTCACATAAATTTATGGATTTCAAGACTGCGGCGAGTCCAACTTTTAAATTTATTTGCAAACAAGAATAATATGTTCTCAAAGCAGGATTTCTAAAGAGTTTTCAGTTCTCACGGCAATTGACTAACTGAATTACTCGTGCTTTGGCTGAGCTATTCAAAGTAGTGTGGAAATCAGCCCATGAAAGAAGCTAGCCAAATATTGATTCTTGTGTTAAAGAATTCGATTTACTACACTCTCTATCTCCGGCCAAGCCGCTAGATTATAAATCGATTCTCGGCTGCTATATTAAATGTTTGGTCTCGGCAAGAGTACAGGAGAAAAAAGAGGTATAAAGATGTTTATTTTGGCTTTCATTTTGTTATCAAGTATGATTTTGAATAAATATTGTCAAATCGAATACTTGTTCTTTGCTCGACCTCGCATAGTTAATTAACTTTCGTTAATTAACTAACGTTTCAGTCATTCGGTAAACATTTAGGAACTGTCGACTGAGTTAGAAATATATATGAACATTAAAAATTCTAAATTGGAAAGCAATTGTGAGGGAAGTTTTAGCAATCATTTGCTCATCTTACCGGATTCAAGTACTCCTACCTCACTTTTAAGCTTTGCCGACTCAATGTATTGATGTAGCCGACTTAATTACGTATGCTAAAATTTGTACTGGAATTAGACGTTGGAGTTCAGAATTGGTTTTTCGATGATTTCAGACATTTCCAGGATTTCCAGACAACAAGGCAGAATTGAACAGGGAACCGTAGAAAACATTGCAGTCAAGGAAAAAAACTCAGTCACACTGCACTGAACTTCCCATAGTTGTAAAGAACTGTTCGTTTGTTAGGTCGCAGGGGGAACTGTAAGCTTTAATAAGGGAACGTTGTTAAAAATACAGAATTTCAGGAATAAACTTTGTACAAAGTTATAAAAGGGGGTCATTTTTTGTCTTACCGTTCTGATTAAATGATTCAAATAGTAAAGACCAGCCCCCTGAGACATAATAAACGAACAATGCCTAACTGAGAAATTAGGTTGTGAGCAGTCTTCCTATCTTTCTTGGTCAATATCCGTGCTGTTACAAAGAGTTGGCCGAGCGACAAATTCCCTGATGGAGGAGGCAGAGGAGGAAGTACCCCCTCTCCCTTGTTAAGAGATTTTTTGTTTGCTACCCAATCTTTGCTCGGGATATCTCAGGCAGACAGACCAACGCTGTAAGGGACCAAGAAAAATAGAGTGATTGCTGTCAGTCTACTAAGAAATCTGCTTTATAGCCACTAAGCCACGCTTCTCTCTAGTAGCCCCATCCCAAGGACCTCCGGTTTCAAGGTATCCCAGTCTACCCTGCTCACAGGGTATTGTTCGGTTCTTCGTCACGATTCATCGACAGTATTCAAATTACACGGCTAACAATGAAATTGTCCCCATAATACACCCGATATGTCTATATATTGATATTTGGGTTTTTTAACATATTTTTTTGCAATACGCTTGTTGAATAATAAAAACCAAGACAGGCAACTAGTACCTGCCACTTTAATAAGAACGTTTTCGGCCCTTCGGCCTTCTCCAGCTAATGACAAATGGTTGGCAAAAACAATCATAAAACAAAAGCAACACACGCGTGCAAACAAAAAATATCCGCACGTGCACCGAAAAAAACTAAGCGCGCGCAAATTCTTCCGAACTGCGCAAGCTGAAAGGAAATTATGATTGCTTTTCTCAGCTAACGTTATCTTAATAATAGAAATAACGTACAACAAACTATAACAATCAAAAAGGCTGTGCAAGATTAACTACAATGAAGCATAAGCTAACCTGAAACTTAACCTGAACTGTTTAAACGTAAATCTAAAGCCTAAGCCTAAGTTTAAGCCCAAACCTAGCTTAACCTAATTCAAAAATACACAAGTTATACTAAAGTATTGTAATTAATTCTATTTCTATATTTAAAGTCCTGTCTTTTATTGAGTCCATATTGTTGTCAAGAAAATAACTGCGAACACAAGTACGCCTCTCAATTAAGCAAATTTCTCTAAGCAAATTATTCAAATTTCTATTAAAGAAATTTAAATAAAAAGGTTTTAGTTTGTGTGTGTATATATATATATATATATATATCAAATTGGATTTAAAAAAAAAAAATAATAATAATAATAACAATAAAAAACAATGTAATGTAATGTAATACAGTATAGTGTGTAGTGTAGTGTGTAATATAGTGTATAGTGTGTAGTATAGTAAAGTATAGTGTGTAGTATAGTGTGTAGTATAGTGTGTAGTATAGTGTGTAGTATAGTGTAGTATAGTGTGTAGTATAGTGTGTAGTATAGTGTAGTATAGTGTGTAGTGTGTAGTATAGTGTGTAATGTAGTGTGTAGTATAGTGTGTAGTGTGTAGTGTGTAGTGTGTAGTATAGTGTGCAGTGTGTAGCATAGTGTATGCAATGCAATGCAAAGCAAAGCATATTGTTTGCAATAAAAAAATAATAAAAATAAAAACAATGTCATGTAATGTAATGTAATGTACTGTAATACAGTATAGTGTGTAGTACAGTAAAGTATAGTGTGTAGTATAGTGTAGTATAGTGTGTAGTGTGTAGCATAGTGTGTGCAATGCAATGCAATGCAATGCAAAACAAAGCATAGTGTGTGCAATGTAATGCAATGTAATGCAATGCAATGCAAGGCAATTCAATGCAATGTAATGTAATATAAAACAAAATAAAAAAATGATGCTTTGAACTTCCTGTTTGAAAATGTTTAGTCTAAAATATCTTTAGTGTATTAAGTTACGTAGGTGAAATTGTTTTAATAACTATATAAGTTAAGTATGATAAGGATGCATTAATTCTAGCTGAGCATCCTTTCTACGCAAGATCACGCGATCTTTTCATATAAATGTGTTTAAATTGGACATTTGCAATTAGCACCTTGTGTGCCTTTGGGACTATTCAGCATTTTTATATATATGATTATTTTGTTTTTGTCTTTACTTGACACAGTCAGTTCGCCCACTCGTTTCGGCCGGGCAAAATATGGGAGACGATTCTGTGTATGAATATGTTACTAAACAAGATCTTATTGATATAAAGCTTTCGTGGTATGACAACTGGCCCACAAATCAAGCTTAGCTTCTGAAGTTCAAAAAACACAAGAGGTTGCATCCGCCGCTCTTCTCGCTTCTAAATCATCAAAAGAACAGTCTGACATTTATTTTCATTATACTGGCAACGAAAGAAATTTTAAATTTAATACTCAAGTTTTAGAGAAACTCCAACTGCTTCAAGGCTACATAAAGACCTACCTCCGGAATCTTTAGCTAAAAAGACCTTGGAAAAGGTTATAGAACTTGAACAAGAACGTATTAGGAAGATACGAATTGCAGATTCGTCCGAGGATGGTAGGCTTACCGTAAAGCACTACGAATCCAACCCGGTGTCGCTTAACGAAGAAGACGACATGACAATTAGAAGCGCCGAAAGAGAAGCCCAAGAAGCGCAATGTTGAAAAGAATCCAGGCAGAAATCGTCAATCTTCAGTTTTCTCTTCCCCTTACTCCAACCAGTTTAGTGGGACGCAACGATCATGAAAGCTTCCTCAAACATTTACCACCTCCTGGACATGTACAGGTCACCATGGACCCCATGTCAACCATGAGTTCGTGTGTGGGTCTTGCCGATATTGTGGATCATCAGGTCACTGGTGGAGGGAATGCCCTGTGCGACTCGGAAAGTTCAACATTGGAAGCTCAACCAGTCAACTGCCCAACACTCCCTCCAACCGTCCCTAAAAACTCCTTTTGGTCTCCATTCCAACAGGATGCTACTGAAGCTCTTGGGAATCATCTTTCCCAACCTCTTACCAACCAATCAATACAATCAAGTTCACATGTTATTGATCCGTCTGCTTCTTTAGTGAATGAATTCAACGAACTTTTTGCACAATTGACTCAAGTTATGAACAATTTTTAGTGCATAATTTGTCAGATTATAAACGGGGTTCAGCCCCTTTAGTCCTTAAAGACAAGCTTAAGAGCAAAAATTGATTTTTAAGATCTTCAAAACTAAAATGCGTTTTTTTCAAAATGCTGAAATTCCGATTAAACACCAGCTTTGTATAGAGATTCCAAACTATCAAATATACAACGTGTTCAAAATACAAATCGGTAAGTAATCAAAAATTGGCTCCTCACAATTTCATGTTTTTAATCTATAAATTTCAACAATTTAAAAACCTCTTACAATAAAGTCCGTTTTTCGCGGAGTGGAAACTCATTTATTACATATTCTAACTGATTTGATAAGTTGCAGTGTGTTTTATTACAAAAAGTCAACTATTTATTTTGATTTATATTTTTTTATCCACATTTGCGGAGAATAAAATGTTCTCCGCAATTTTATACTAACTTTGTAAGTTATAGTTATATTACAGAATAGAGTGATCGTTGTTCCAAAACTTGGAGTCGGAATTAGAATAATCATGGTTCATAATTTTGGAGTCAGAATTAGAATAATCATGGTTCCAAAATGTGGAGTCAGAATTATAATAATAACGGTTTCAAAATTTGGAGACGTAATTAGAATAATCACGGTTCCAAAATTTGGAGTCGGAATGAGAATAATCATGGTTCCAAAATTTAGAGTCGGAATTAGAATAATCACGGTTCCAAAATTTGGAGTCGGAATGAGAATAATCATGGTTCCAAAATTTGGAATCGGAATTAGAATATTCATGGTTCCAAAATTTGGAGTCGCAATTAGAATAATCATGGTTCCAAAATTTGTAGTCGGAATGAGAATAATCATGGTTCCAAATTTGGAGTCGCAATTAGAATAATCATGGTTCTCTGACAAAAAGTGTTAACTTTGTGAAAATTTATGAAAAACTTAAAAACTAACGGTGCTAATTTATGACTCTATGAGAACAGGCAATTTTTAGGCATTTTATAGATTTGCAATGTAAAGAAGGCTAGGGAATGGGTTTTTGTGAGGAATATTGCAGTGTTTTATTTTTTCAAAGTTTGATTATATTTTTTAATGATTTTCTGCAGAAAAATAAAACAAGTCCGTGTAAAAACACGTTTATAGTACTAAAATACATGGTATATATTACATAGTTCAATTTTTTTAAAAATAGAAATTCAGTTGGAATAAAAATTGGTGTAAATTGTGTTTCGCTGAAATATACCAATTCGTGTTGATTTATTCCAGCTAACACTCCGCAAAATCTCGGCTATAATAGATCTTATAATGTTATTTTTTCATACAAAAAAAAAAAAAAAAAAAAAACATTTTAGTTTGGAAGACCTTTTTTGCGTTAATATTGGTGCATCTGCATGGGTTCCTGACATTATTTACAACGGTTATAACATATTCCTTAAAGTATTACCTCCTAACGTTATTTTATGTAACAATAAGTTAGCTAGTGATCATTCTACTTTTGTTAAAGGCCATTACTGAATTACATAGTAGGTTCTGTAATTTAAGTTTTTTCGCCTCCTACTGTTGTTAATCCATTTTCTGTTTCTATCAATTCTGGAGGCAAGTGTCGTCTTATTCTAGACCTCAGACATGTTAATATGTTTATTCCCAAACAGAAATTGAAAATGGAAGATTCCAAAACTTTTCTTTATTACGTACAACCTGCTGGTTATATGTTTAACTTTGACATGAAATCTGGTTATCATCACATTAGTATCTGTCCAGCTTTTCAACGTTTTTTAGGCTTTGAATGGCCCCTTTTGAAATCCAACAAGCTTAGGTATTTTGTTTTCATTGTACTCCCTTTTGGACTTTCTTCAGCACCTTTTGTGTTTACCAAGGTTTTCAGACCTTTTGTTAAATATTGGCCTGACAAGGGTATCCCCTTAGTGTTGTATTTATACGACGGTGTGGCATGCCTTTCAGATTTTGTTTCAGCTTTCAATATTGCCTCCGATGTCAGATCGGATTTGGTGAAGGCTGGTAAGGTGTTGTTGCTAATGATCAAAAGTCGGTTTGGGTTGCTACACAAGTCATAGAATGGTTAGGAATAGTGTGGGATGCATTACATGAACATATCTCTATTCCCCAACGTCGTATAGCTAATTAATTCTCTCGATTCGCCTAAATCCAACATTCATTCAGTTTCGGCCCGTGAAGTTGCTTCAATTACTGGTCGAATTATTTCTCTCGCACCACGGTTTTGGAAATATAACGTTTCTCATGTCTAGATTTTTTTCAATCGTTTGTGAAGCTTAGTGATTGTTGGGAATGTCCCTTAGACTTCGGTTCATAGCAGTTTTTTTGATGAATGCCTTTGTGAAATTGATTTCTGGATAAGTAATTGTTCGAAGCTCAATGGTAGGTCTTTAATTCAATACTTTCTTCCTGTTATTTTAGTTCATTCTGATGCGAGTAGTTTTGCATGTGGTGGTTGCGCTCTTCACATTGATAAAGAGGAGTTTGAATTATTTTATCGAGCTTTTTCCTCTATGTAAGGAATGTAATTTAGACAGCAACGTTAGGGAATTGCTTGCTATCCTTTACGGCCTGAAGGCATATAAAGCTGCTATTTCGGGTAAAGTTGTTAAGGTATTTACCGATAGTAAGAATGCAGCCGCTATCTCTGTTAAAGGCAGCAAAAGTCTTTGTTTACATTCTTTAGCATTAGAATTAGCATTATTTTCATTTTGTTCTATTCATGATATTTCACTTGAAGTCGAGTTGATTCCACAATCCCTGAATGAAATATGCTGATTCTATTAGCCGTGTCATAGATTATGATGACTGGGCAATCTCTAAGCAATTTTTTTACCTTTTAAGTAGCGTTTGTGGGAATTTTGAAGTCAATCGTTTTGCTTCTTCGCTTTCTACCAAAGGCACATGGTTTTATTCATAGTTTTGGTGCCCTGGTTGCACAGGCGTTGATGCGTTTAGTGTTAACTGGAGCTGTGTAAATAATTATTTGGTTCCACCTATTTATCTTGTTTCAAGCACGCTTGTACGAAGTTTGTCATGCGCCCGGCCCATCAATAGTGCCTAAATGGCCTTCTGCAAGCTTTTGGCCTTATTTTTTTTTTTCCTTGGGTCATCCTAGAAAGTCCTTTGTTGGCATCATAGAATTTTCTGACCCTATTGGTAATTTTGATAATTCGCATTTTTATCTCGCGATATCGTTGAATAAAGCTTTCGCATCATCAGGCCCTGTTATCCGCCATGTCGGGCTCGTTTGGTGAACAGACAAAAACACTTGAGACATAGTTTGGATATAAAAATGGTCACCAAAGGTGACGAGTTTATTTAATGATAGGTTAGTCACGCAACGCATTAACAACATATTTTCTAAAGCGTTGCGTGACCGCAAAATATGAACTGTCTCAGTGTTTCTTCAGCAAAGTGGGGAGAAACTACTCGCCAAAGC